>BLSH010555641.1:458833-469005 GCA_018402905.1 Glandirana rugosa
TTGGGACCATTGACATATACAGCGATCAGAAATTTAAATGTCCACTGATTACTGTATAAATGTCATTGGCAGTGAAGGGGTTAACCTGCAGGGGGAGATCTAGGGGTTAACTGTGTTCCCTGGGTGCGTTTTAACTGTGGGGGGCTGGGCTACCATGGGCATGAGAGATCTAACTGATCCCAGTGACAGGGATCAGTAGATCTCCCATGCCCCCACTAACAGAGCGGGGAACCGCAGTGTTTACATCGGCGGTTCCCCATTCTTTGGCTGTGGCCACTCATCGTGGCTCACCGGCGGACATCGGGTCCCCCGAGCCGTGGGCACACTCCTCAGGAGTGTGGGGGCGCGCGCCCCCTAGCGGCCACTCGCAGACCGCCGCTTTTTCCGTGCCCAGCGTCCACACTGCCGCCGTAAATAGACGGTAGGCGGTGTGGAACCGGTTAAATGATGTTCCTAGCAGCTGGCTAGCCAACTAAATTTTAATCCTTTTTCTTATGACCACATATTAGAGCTTTAATTAAAGTCAACTGTTTAGGACTGCACACTGCAGCTAAAAAAAAAAAAAAAAAGCTGCTTTTATAGGCATTTGAGCTTGTATTTCAACTTGAAGAAGCTTGTACTTTTTTGGGCTCTTCTGCACATTTTTATTGAGCTCTCTGGGCTTTTTTGAGCTTATGCGTTTTTTTTCCACAAGCCGTCCCCTTTTCCTTTTTTTTGTGTGTTTTTTGAGCTTCTTCTGAGCTTTTTCATGCTCATTTGTGCGTTTTCGGGCACTTAGGCATCTTTTCTGCCTGAAAGCTCCTCTCAAAAATGAGAGTTTGGGGAGGGGGCTTCTGTTTAGAAGTGCATATAAACTCCTGAAAAAGCTATAGTGTGCATGGACACATTGGCTAACATGGAGGGGAATCTCATTGTAATGTAGCTAGGTGACAAGGCTATATCAGGCACCACATCCCTGGAATAATATTTACAGAGCAGCAGATATTTGATGGGATTTTAACGGTGCCAAGAAACTAATAGAAAAGCAATTGATAATATAAAACGTCATTGTTTTTTATACATGACTAATATCAAACCATTAAAATCTTACACATGCCAGTTATATGATCAATGGTGTGTTTTACATAAACTGTAATAACGTGATATCTGTTCCTGACATGTTTCGTCAATCAGGTCTTCTTCAGGGGATTTTGAAGACCACTACTGATATGAAAGCTATATATTAAAAATAAAAAAATTCAGTCATTGATAAAATGAACTATACAATGCATCTCATTACATTCATATTCAGATGACAAGTTTGTTTTCATTATTCATTTTGTCCAGCAGTCCCATGTTTACCCAAATAGCCAATGGTCACCAACCAAGCCATGTGCACAGTGTAGGGAATATCAGTGACTGAATATCTGTTTTTTTTATATAGCTTTCATATCAGTAGTGGGCTTCAAAATCCCCTGAAGAAGCCCTGATTGGCGAAACATGTCGGGAACAGATACCATGTTATTACTGTTTATGTAAAACCATTGATCCCACAACTGGCATGTGTAAGATTTTTTTTAAATTAAAACCGATTTTATTCAAGAGCATAAAACAGGTAAGACATCTCATGATACATACATTACACGTTACCGGGTAAACTTACAAAGGATTTGCCTTATGATTCAAATGAGGTTGACAGTATAGTCCCTGTTCGGGTGCATTCCGTAAGGAGTGAAATACAGATTACCATAATGTTTGTGTAAATTACATTCAGGTCTAAGTAATGATATCAGTGTTAAAATGGATAACATAACCAGTACCAATCATCTCCCACATACAGTGGGTGTGTCCTGTGTAAAACAGCATACTCAACTAATGCAGGTGCTGGAATTAGATAACCATTTGTTCCCTATTTTAGACTCTAAAATTATGATAAAATTTAGAGTATTTAACTAGACACCCTCTATGATAAATCAACTTTTTATATGGAAAAACAATATTAATCTCTTGTATCCAGTCCTGGAAGCTGGGGGGTGATGGTCTCATCCATCTCTAGGCAATCACCTTGCAAGCCATGTAAAGAGTTTCTCTATTAAAGGTTGCACTGTACTTGTCTATGTCTACGTTGGGCAGGAAACCAAGAAGGCACAATTTAGGGTTCAGAGTAACCGGGGATCCCATGTCATCATGGGATAAGCGGACCACTTGTAACCAAAAGGTTTGAATAACAGCGCAGGTCCAAATCAGGTGAAAGAAGGTGCCATGGTTCACTCTGCACATGGGGCATAGGGAGTTTGCAGAGGTGTGAAACTTGGCTATTCTTTGGGGGGTCAAATAGGCGCAGTGTATGATATATAATTGTGTAAGTCAATCAGGCAATCTGGGGGATACATGTTTTAACTCCATCTAATATATCTTCCAAGTCTTCTTCCACTATTTCTCCTAAATCTGTCTCCCATTTGGTTTTAATGGTATTTGCCAGCGCAGAGGTGATGGGGAGGCGCATCAGTGTGTAGATGGTGAAAATTAGTTGGGAGGGTTCCAAGCCCAATATAACGTGTGTTATGGGTAGGGTGGAGAGTGTGGGGTACCGAGCAGCGAATTGAGTTTGCAGGGCATGTCTGAGCTGAAGGTACCGGAATAATAGGTGATTCGGGAGTGAAAACTCTTCTTTTAATTCTTGAAATGTCCTAGTGCCCGTTGGGGAGAGTACTTGATATAAGTATATGATACCGTGGTCTATCCAGAGTTTGGGGTCGGGTATGGTGAGCAGCTCTGGTAGGTCTCTATTGTACCATAGGGGAGTATGGGTATGCAGGTCCATGGCATTAAGTTTACGCAGGGCAGCTCTCTAAATGTATTGGTAGTGGGAGGTCATATCTTTATTTGAATTAGAGGAGGTTTGGTGCACTATATTATGGGTTATGGTTTGGATCGGTGTGTATGGCTGATTATTAGGTTTCCTAACAAGTAGGGTTTGGTATCGAAGGCATTCTGATTTCATATAATGATAGAAGTGTGATAGCTGAGACGCCAAGTAGTAATCCTGGAAGTCAGGTAGTGCTACTCCCCCCTGGGGTTTTTTAAGGCGGACCAGGAAATGTTACATCTACTATGGCCCCAGACAAATGAATTTAGGATAGAATCAACAGTTTTGAAGAATTTATGCGAAATGGAGAGAGGGGCATGCCAGACCAGGTATAGCACTTTAGGCAGCAAGATCATTTTTATGATGTTTATGCGTCCTATGACACCTAGCGGGAGTTTTTCCCAGATCTGGGTTTTACTTTGATCAGCATAAACAATACTAAGAGGTATGTAATCTGTCAGAGCTATGGTAAACTTCACCCCCAAATATTTAATGGAGTATACCCTGGGCAATAGCAGTGGGGGATTCATTGGCATGTGTAAGATATTAATGGTTTGATTTTAATCATGTGTAAATAAACTGTGAAGTTTTATATTATCAATTGTTTTTATATTGTTTCTTGGCACCGTTAAAATCCCATCAAATATCTGCTGCTCTGTGAATAACAAGGAGGGGAGTTTCCGGGCAGAAAAAATGAGAGCTCAAAAAAGCTCAAAAGCCTGTAGGAGCTGCTTCTTTGAGCTTCAGTGTACATGAGCCCTTAGTGTACTAGAAAAAGCAGCAATTTACTTCCCACAATATTATAATCTCATATTTTGACATTTGTCCTTTATTAGTAACATTGTGCTAATGATATTAGAAAATGTAACTATTGTGTGTAACAATGCCCAGATGAGTTGGCATCACCCTGCAAAGATATGAGATATGGACAACTCCGCGCCAACACCAAGTACATTTTTAGTTGCGAATGAAAACATTGTAACTAGCCGTTGCGCAAACAGCAGGAGGCAAAGACTATTTTGTTGGTTTTTTTAACACATAACCTTGTCTGCATTTTGTTTTAGGGTGTCCATACATTTGTAGACTGTTAACAACAATTAACAACCTCAATGAAGTTCTATATTTACAGTGATTAAGGATTAAAGCTGAACTCCAGGCAGCTAAATACACCATTGAAGTACACAAAAGGGGGCTGTTTTAGGTGCCAAATGTTTTGTTTTTTTGTCCTTTCAGTCCTTGGGCCACATTCACACCTGGGTGTTTCAGGTGTGGTGTGTTAAAATAAAATCCTGCTTGCTGCATCTTTGATGAGCTTTCATCATAGTGTGTGCTACAGAGTTCAATGACAATGTATGTAAAATGCACCTAAAAAAAGCACTGTATGGTGTGGAATTAGAGTTACGCCGGCTGGCCATACACGGCTCAAATTTTGGGCAACTCTTGCTGAAATTCAAACCGAGGGTGGCCCTGCTGGCATTACCTGGCTTGACATAGTTTGATTTGAAAATTGAAGGAGTTGGGTAGAAAATTCAGAAAACGGTGGAGCTGAAGGAGTTGGTTGGAAAAGCCGAACAGTGACTGCAGCCCATCAGCTTAATACATTGCAAGCTGACCATACAATCCACTATAGATTTACCAAAACAAACCTATGTCAAATACACTACATAGTATAGACTAGGCCTTGGAGTTATGCTGGTCATAAATGACTCAAATTTTGGGTGATTCCAGCTGAATACGGGTGGCCCTGCCAGTACCTGATTGCACAACAAAATTTAATCTGAAAATCAAGAGTCAGGAAAATTCTAAGCCAAACAGTGACTTCAATCAATCAGCCTAAAGCAGTCCAAAGATGATTCTATTTTCTTTCCTCAAATGAAAATTGCTCAATTCCCACTCATAGAGCTATTATGTTCTGTCAGCGGGGAGCCTTCCCGGCCAGTAGAACACAATGATTACTGCTAGCGGCTATAGCTTCACAGGCCAGTTGTACCCAAGTCAATTGATGGATCCACTTGGGTACAATCGACCTGCCCATACATGGATCAAATCTAGGCCAGTCCCTGCTAAACTGGCCAAATTTTAATCCATATTTGGCCGACTTAACTCCATATTCACTGTGACTTTAAATAGTTTGTTTGGGCCAAGCTCGCCCAAGCAAACTATTTCCTTCACTAACAGTTGTGCCTGCTGGGAGTGCTGTATACACTATGTAGCATCAGCTACATACAATATACAGAGCTGTGTTCTGGCAGTGGGATGAAGACTTCTCATTCTGCTCTGGAACAAAATCGGGTCAGGCTGAGTATTGCTCAACCATTCACAGGAACCTTTGTATGATTGAATACAAAGCTTCCTCTGATTGGCTGAGGTGGAGATCATATGTTATGTGACCATGGCTCTGCATCAATCAACCAAGCAGAGGAAGCTTTGGAACACACAGATGTATGGAAACACCAAAAATTCCCCGGTGGACAGGAGCAGAGTTGGAAATTTGGCAGGGAGATCTCACTGTTGAGGTATCTAACACATATAAGAAGACTCAGAGGTGACTGCCCGCAAGGCTCCACTATTATCTACAATTTCACTGTTGGGTGAGATGACAAATTAACCGGACCCAGACAAATTTCAATCCATATTTGGCCAGCTTAACTCCGTGTTTACTATGACTTTAAATAGCTTGTTTGGGTCAAGCTGGCCCAAAAAACGATTTCCTTCGCCAATAGTTGTGCTTGCTGGGAGTGCTGTATAAACTATGTAACATCAGCTACACACAATATACAGCACTGTGCTCCGGCAGTGGGATGAAGACTTCTCATTCTGCTCTGGAACAAAATCGGGTCAGACTGAGTATTGCTCAGCCATTCGCAGGAACCTTTGTATTCTATGATTGAATACAAAGCTTCCTCTGATTGGCTGAGGTGGAGATGATATGTTATCCGACCATGTTTCTGCAGCAACCAAGTAGAGGAAGCTTTGGAACACACAGATGTATGGAAACAACAAAAACTCCCAGGTGGACAGCAGCAGAGTTGGAAATTTGGCAGGGAGATCCCACTGTTGAGGTATCTAAGACTCAGAGGTGACTGCCCACAATGCTCTACTATTATCTACAATATCACTTTTGGGTGAACTTACCCATTAACCTTCATTCTGTATATTTACAGTTAGTAATATAAATCCGGGCTCTCTAATCCGTGTCCAGGGGCCAAATCCGGCCCTCTGCAAGATTTTATGCTGCCCTCTGATGTAAAAGGGGACTCTGAAGGGGACCGGGATGTAAGTGGTGACACTGATGTAAAGGGAACCTTGATAAAGGGGACTTCGATGGGGACTCTAAATATTTGTAAAATATACAATGTGGCCCTCATACCCATTATTTGATACGCTGACACTCCAGTTACTAACCACCTTGGAGTATTGCATCTGATAGAAACATAGAAACATAGAAAAATTACGGCAGAAAAAGACTGAGTAGTCCATCGAGTCTGCCCCTTTTTATTTATTTATTTTTATATATTTTTTTTTTTATATATTTTTTTTTTTTACATTAACCTTGTTGTTTGACTATGGATTTATGTTTATCCCAAGCATGTTTAAAGCCATTTACTGTTGACTGTCTCACAACCTCTGTTGGTAGTTTATTCCAATCATCAACCACCCTTTCAGTAAAATAATACTTTCTAAGATTAGTTTTGAACTTCCCCCCAGTTAGTTTGAGGTCATGTCCCCGTGTTCTTGATTTTGGTTTCATATTGAAAAGACTGCCCTCCTGAACCTTATTCACCCCCTTGATGTATTTAAAGGTTTCAATCATGTCTCCCCTCTCCCTTCTTTCCTCCAGACTGTACATATTAAGTTCCTGAAGTCGCTCTTGAGTTCCTGAAGTCGCTCTTGATAGTTTTGACTAAGTTAACTGTGTTTTTTCAAATTGATCATACTCAGCAACACTAGAAATGTAAGCGATTACCAAAGGATACGATATATATTGTCTTTGTTTTCGGAAGGCTAGTGATTTTCCATGGATATTCCATATACTGCTCAAATTACAAGTCACTCTCAATGTCTCCTCTTCATCTCCTAGCAGTGTAACTTGTTTCATCTGAATTAGCTTCTTTTTGTTGAAACACCACTCAACCACACCTCCATTGACAGTGTGTGACAGGTAGACTTTTGACACTTCCTGTGATTTCACAGGAATACATGTAAGTAGTATATCCCCTGGAGGTCAGTGGACCAGAGTTGCTGACATCCTCCAAACAGTTTAAAGAAAGGAGAAGCACCCATAGCATTTAAAGGAATTCTTTTGACAGCACTGGGGGTGGAGGGGACAGTTGAGACCCTTATTGAAGAGTTCTCACTTTGAAGTAACCTTTTCTCCTCGGGTCCCCTTTGAAGTCCCTTGATGAAAGGGATGGGAGATAGATCTGTGAGTCCTCCAATATCCTGCATGATTTCAGTAGTTCCGACATGAACTTATCAATTTTGTTTTAGCCGATTAGGCTTTTGATTTTCACGTGTAAGATTGTTTATGGAACTTGTGTGATTTTCTGTAAAGCCACAAAATTCAGCTTTACTGACTACACAGAGCCTTTCGCACTAGTCCATGTCATTGTAGAGTTTACAAACACTGGCACATAAAACTGACATTCATTCTGAATGACACTTCAACGCACACAACACGTGTGTGATTAGCACATCACATAAATGTGAACCATCAACAACACATTGTAGCATATTGTGTTTAAAAAGATGCTTCAGGTCTGTTAAAAATGAGCTTGTGGTACATTACCAGTCGGAATGCGCCCTTAAAGTGTATGTCAGGGAACAAAAATAACATATGCAGTACGCCTTTACAATACATAATAGTTATTGCACATACAGAAAAATACTTGTTGATCTGCTAGAAATCCAGTGAGCCCCTAATTTCGTGTTTGAGCTGACAGCTTGGCAACTGAGCAGTTCTCTTGTGGAATATAAAACACCTCCCTTCTCCGGATCTGCATAACTTAAGGGTGTGTGCTTATGGATTGGTTGACACTAGCGGCAGCCTGTACCGCCCCTCCGTAAAGCGATCCTTAGTGGATTGCTTTTCAGAAGACAGGAGGCTGGGAGGCAATATGCTGCCTCCTCACCTCTTGTTTTTAACACTTGAATGGGCTGTGTCTGGTGGCAGTACTGCCTGCTGAATGTGACAAGGGGTATAATTGTTGTCATGGCATATGTACAAACCCCTCTAGCCATTGTGTGCTAAAACCTTATGTTCAGCCACCTATTTTTACCAGAACCCAGCTGTAAGTGTGAATAAGCCTTTACTGTACAGAAGGCCTTCCATATCCAGAGGTTAGGAAAGAGGGGGAAGGAGTGCAACACTTATGTTGTTTGTAATGACCCTAAAGTGAATAGCTTTGCGCCTAGTTTACTATATAGACCATTTATTTCTTTATTCAAGGTGATCGTATCCTCCCCTAAATGCTTCTTATCAAATGAGAATACATGTAATTCTGTTTATTTTTCATCATAGCTGAGCTCCTCCATTAGTTGTCCTCTGCACTCTTTCCAATTCCATTCTCGAAACTGGTACCCAAAACTGAACTGCATATTCCAGATGAGGTTTAATGAGGACTAATGCTTTGTACCGGGGCAAAATGATGTCTGTCTCTTAGGCGTCAATACGTCTTTTCCTCAATGACTGTGGAAACTTCACCCTGGACCTCATGCAACTTGGATTCTGTGCCTTTCCACTCTTTCTCCAGACTTTGGGACCTTGATTTCAAAATGAAATGCAAAATTTTCCACAGTCCGTGATGATTTGGGGAGCCATGTCATCTGCTGGTGTTGGTCCACTGTGTTTTATCAAGTCCAAAGTCAGCACAGTCCTCTACCAGGAAATTCTAGAGCACTTCATGCTTCCCTCTGCTGAACAGCTTTATGGAGATGCTGATTTCTTTTTCCAGCAGGACTTGGCACCTGGCCACACTGCCAAAGTACCAATACCTGGTTTAATGATCATGGTATCACTGGCCAGCAAACTCGTCTGACCTAAACCCCATAGGGAAGATGAGAGACACCAGACCCAACAATGCAGACGAGCTGAAGGCCGCTATCAAAGTAACCTGGGCTTCCATAACATTTCAGCTGTGCCACAAGCTGGAAGCCTTCATGCCACGCCGCACTGATGCAGTAATTTATGCAAAAGTAGCCCCGGCCAAGTATTGAGTGCATACTATACTGTACATGGACATACTTTTCAGTAAGACAACATTTCTGTATTAAAACTGCTTTTTTTTATTGGTCTTATGTAATAATCTACTTTTCTGAGATACTGAATTTTGTTTTTCACTAGCTGTAAGCCATAATCATCAAAATGAAAAGAAAGAAATGCTTGTACTATATCATTCTGTGTGTTATGCATCTATATGAAATATACGATTTTTGAATAGAATTTGTGAAATTAAAGGGGTTGTAAAGCCTCGCTGTTTTTCACCTTAATGCATTCTATGCATTAAGGTGAAAAACCTTTTCTTTAGCAGCAGCCCCCCAGAGCCCCCCTTTTACTTACCTGAGCTCGATGGTCCCCGCATCGGGGATGAGCACACCCGCTCCAGCCGGTGTCTCGGGTCCTCATTGGATAGATCGATAGCAGCGCCGCCATTGGCTCCCGCTGCTGTCAAGGAAATCCAATGACGTGGGGCAGAGTCCTGCTGTCTTTGTCAAGAAACACAGAAGCAGGACTTGGGAGCACGCCCGCACGAGTGACCCCAGGGAAAGCGCTTCCCTGACGGGTCACTTGAGAAGAGGAGTAGCCAGGAGTGCCGCTGGGAGACCCCAGAAGAGCAGGATCAGGGCCACTCTGTGCAAAACCCTTGCACAGAGGAAGGTAAGTATGACATGTTTGTTATTTAAAAAAAAAACTGAACCTTTTGTATCACTTTAACTTTTTGATGATATTCTAATTTTATGAGATGCACCTGTATCAGAACACCCAGATCCATCATTGACTCCCAGTCCCCTGTAATCCCCTAGATTGTACAATGTCATCATTGACTCCCCCAGCTGTACTCTCCTAGATCATATGATGTCATCATTGACTCCCCCAGCTATACTCTCCTAGATTATATAATGTCATCATTGACTCCCCCAGCTGTACTCTCCTAGATTATATGAAGTCATCATTGACTCCCCCAGCTGTACTCTCCTAGATTATATGATGTCATCATTGACTCCCCCAGCTGTACTCTCCTAGATTATATGAAGTCATCATTGACTCCCCCAGCTGTACTCTCCTAGATTATATGATGTTGTCGACCCCCTCAGTTACTACTGT
>BLSH010555641.1:471526-491147 GCA_018402905.1 Glandirana rugosa
CTCCTCATGTCGTCCCCCTCAGTTACTACTGTATTATATTAGATCCCCTCATGTCGACCCCCTCAGTGACTACTGGAGTATATTAGATCTCCCAGCTGTACTCCCCTAGATTATATGATGTAATCATTGACTCCCCCTGCTGTACTCCCCTAGATTATATGATGTAATCATTGACTCCCCCAGCTGTACTCCTCTACATTATATGATGTATCATTGACTCCTCTAGCTGCACTCCCCCTACATTGTATTATCATCTTTGCCCCAACCGGCTGTTCTCCCCCTACATTTTGTGATGTCATCATTGACTCCCACAAGATTGTATGTTCAAGCTAGTGGTAGTCTAATGGCACGGGGATGGTTATCTTGGCACAAATTAGGCCACTTAACACCAACTTTGTATTGTCTCAATGTTTCAGTGTACCCAAGTATTGTTGCGGACTTTGTGCTCATTATGAATGTCATATAGCCGAACCCAGTAAAAGTGGTAGCTGAGCGGATCTACAATCAAATTATGTCTACTTGGTACTTTCTGATTTAAAATAGATTTCCTGTATTGAAGTGTGAGCCTCCAGTACCCAGCTAATATAACACCATTATATATGGGTGGACCTGTCTTTGTCTCAGATCAAGTAGGCTATGCTCCAGAATAGACACATATAGCTCATGTGTTACAAGCAGGCCTTTGGGATTAAAGGAAAACAAAATCTCGATTGTTAGCTTCTCTGCAAAACTGTGCATCGGAAAACAAAATCCAGAAACCGATTTGCAATAATTCAGATTTTTATGTTTTTTTCACCTGGTTCTCCTATAACTTCAAACTCTCTCTTTTCTTTTCAATGCGAACCATTAATCTCCATTGCTGCTACATTTTTCTACCCGGACTAATATTTTGCTATGTTCCCTTAATTTCCTAAAATAGAGTCACATTGTTGACCCCAAGGAAACTTTGTCTGGAGGTCCACATTCCGCCGGATGACCTGTTCTTCACCTTCAGGCCCCAGGAAATCTATTAAACTCTCTCCACTTTATGACAATGTTTCTTTTATTGTGGCCTCCTTAAGAAAAAATAGAGAGAGAGAAGGGCCTTGCTATCTTGTCCTCTTGACGTGGAGACTCGCTCACTGAGCGGCCATCCTGGCCAAGACGCCTTATAGGGGGGAAGGGAAGTAAATCTGACATACCAGGCATTCCTTGAAGTGTGCAAAAGGTCGAGACACAATGGGCAGCCTGGAACAATGCCTCACATTTTCTGCTCTTGGCTCTCTTCCCAAAGTTTTTCTTACTAATGGGAAAGTGAGGGAGGGAGGAAGGCCGCTGGTGTATTAATGAAGGTGATAACTTAAATCCTGACTCGAGAAGAACCAGATAAATTGTTTCCTCTGATTTGTCTTGTCATTGATTTATTTTACTCGCTGTTACAGTGCCAGGACAATCTGAAGCATTTTAGAGTAAACCTGGGATTTGCGTCTGCAGGGCAAAGCAACATGTCCCCTTGAATGTGGCCCGCATAGCTGCATGTAGTCCCTTTTGCCACCGGACTCCTGACCTGTAGATATTAGACATAATCATTCCAATAAGTATAGCAGTTGTTAACTTATCTACCCTGATAATATAAGTTACTCTATAACTTTATGCTTTATATACAGCAGCAATCCTGGATACTTAGTTGGCTGCTGGAACATTGCTGTTTTAGATATAGGATGCAACTGACAAACGCATGAATGCCTTCTCTTTCATGAAGGCTGTGCCTCACATACAGTAGATCTTCCAGCATGCTGGATATCATCATAAAAAGAGAACCTGTACTGATTCATGATGGTCAAAGTAACATGTTCACAAGCTTTTAAAATGTTTTCTACTTTTACGATAAATAGACAGACACGTTTTGTTTTACAGATAAGCATGTAATTCTTGACCAAGGATTCCCAAAGTACTATGGGATAGCTACAGACAGCACAGCAGAAGCCTTCTGATAAGGAATTGGGCCGGCCATAGACAGCAAATTTCTTTGTAGGAAAGAAATTTGCTTGATTCCCCCCATCTACACAGACAGTGCTGACAGGGGAATCCCTTCGTCGAGCCATTGTATTCTCCCGGCAGGGAAAGCAGTCCCCACCAGGAGAAGACAGTGATTATTGCTAGGAGCTATACCAGCTGCTAGTGATAATTGCATGTAAAATCCAGCAGGCTGGTTGTACCCAAGTTGATCGATCAATCAACTTGGTACATTCAGCCTGCCCATACATGGTTCAAATCTTGGCCAGTCCCTGCTGAACCGGCTGAGATTTGAACCGTCTATAGCTGGCTTAAATATACTTACATGGGATATTTCTTACGATCAGTCTATGGCTGGCTTTAGTCTTCCACTGTGTGTGTTAATCTCCGCTTCAGCTATTGAGCTGTGTAAACAGTATCATTTTTAGAAACACAAGGTAATTATTACATTTTAAGCTCCTCAAAGTCAGCAGTTAATGTGAATGTATACAGTAATACTGTATTTAAGTAAAGCGCTCTGCTAATTGACAGCGCTATATAAGTAATTGTAATAAAATAAAGAGACAGAAGCAAAACATGTTAAAAGGAGCCAAGAACTCCACCTGCTGGCTGCATAGGTCACATATTATTCATAAGAAATATTTCACATTTACATCATTACAAAAAAATAATAATTGATATTTTCAATAACTAAGGGGAAATCTGTTTTATTTCAAAAGTTTGAAATAAAACAGTCCAAGAAAGAAGATCGGTCATCAGTTGAATGGGGTGCCTGATGATTGCTCCCTTATAGAAATGAAGCAGTGCTGCATCCAGCTCGGACCCTATACATTAAGGCAAGTGTCTGAACTGCTGCCGCACACGAGTCTGGATTTGCTGCTTCCAATTTACTACACATGTATAAAAGGACATTTACTGGCCCCATGTGGGAAACTAGACAGTAATTATTTAAACATGTTAACAGAATGTAGAGCTCAGACAAGTCACAATGGCCCCCATTTAGAAAAATCTGTCTGTCCTTCAAAGTTCGTTACAGATCTGTGTCAATGTAATCTGCTTAACATAAATAATATTCAGTTCAGTTGTTTTAGAAACCTATGTTTTGGTATAATTACACAGCTTTCTTCCTAATAGTATTGCTCAGTGATTGTCTTTTACAGTTTCACACATCTTGTTATAAGTCCATGGGTTAGCTCAAAGACATAACGGGGATGATTTACTAACGGCAGATAGACTGTTCACTTTGCAAGGAACGTTGCACTTAGTGAATGAAGTGCTGACTTCTATCATCCAATCATCTGCAAGAAAAAAAATCCTGTTTTTTTATAATTTTACTTGCATGTGATTTGGCATTCTTTGCAAAGTGAACCATCACCACATTCACTAAGCTCTACGGCAAATTTCCTTGCAAAGTGCAACTTCCCCTGCAAAGTGAACAGCCTATTTGCCTTTAATAAATCAATTCCAATGAGTCACCAAAAACGATTCACTTCCCGCTTGGCTTATCCTGTTGTGACTTTTATCTCAGCAGTCATTTAGCCAGGATGGTGATCGCATAGTCTCAGAATTGCCACTGAACGCAGAATCGACAGATCTTCATTAAACAATATCATAAAATATGTCAAAAGGCAGAAATGTTTGAAAATGAGACTTCACATCCAAATGTTACTTGAAAAGAGTATGATAACGGGCATATCTGTCTGGATGTCACACCACTTCCTCAAACTCAACTTGTCCAAAACCAAACTCATAATATTTCCTCCTCCACGTGCCCCTTCCCCTGACTTCTCTGCCAAGAGCAATGGCACAACCATCCACCCATCCCCACATGTTAGGGTGATAAGTGTTATCCTGGACTCTGAACTCTCCTTTTGGCCCCACATCCAATCACTTTCTAAGGCTTGCTGCCTCAACCTCCGCAACATCTCTAAACTGCGTCCCTTTCTAACCAATTTCCCTAACCCTCCTTATTGGCTTACCTTTTAATAGACTATCCCCCCTTCAGTCCATCATGAATGCTGCTGCCAGACTCATCCATCTAACCGCTCCGCGTCTGCTGCTCCTCTCTGCCAATCCCACCATTGGCTGCCACTCGCCCAACAAATTAAATTCAAAATACTAACAATAAGTTACAAAGCCATCCACAACTCTGCTCCCAGCTACATCACTAAACTAGTCTCAAAATACCAACCTAATCGTCCTCTTCGTTCCTCCCAAGACCTCCAGCTCCCTCATCACCTCCTCCCATATTCGCCTCCAGGACTTCTCCCGAGCCTCCCATCCTCTGGAATTCCCTGCCCCAATCTGTCAGACTGGCTCCAAATCTATCCACTTTCAGGCGATCCCTGAAAACTTTTCTCTTCAGGGAAGCCTATCCTGTCTCCACCTAACAACTGCACTTTTATTTTCTTCATCAGCTCATCCCCCATGGTTATTGCCCTTTCGTATCACTTGACCCTCCCTTCTAGATTGTAAGCTCTAACGAGCAGGGCCCTCTGATTCCTCCTGTTATGAATTGTACTGTCTGTCCTAATGATGTAAAGCACTGCACAAACTGTTGGTGCTACATAAATGCTGTATAATAATAATAATCGTAATAATAATAATGATATATACATAATAGGCAGGCTGATAGACCACCATGGGGACTGGGAAATGGTAACTTACAAGCGCAGTGCAGTATTGCTATGCAGAAGGTCGGCCTATGTAATATGTAGCAAATATGGCTGCCTCCTGTACATATGTATATATGTATTTTAATTGTACACAGAAAATGTTTAATATTAACAGACCTTGACAAGGTCATATCCGCCAAGCTGATCACATTCACACGCATATTGAAATAGCTTTTTTTAACACAATAGATTTCCTTTAATTATCTTCCTTTCCCTTTTTCCCAGTTATTCTCATTGCTTTGCCCTGGTCCTCCTGGCTTGGTTTTCTAATACAGCTGATGGCCAGGCAGTTAAAAAAAGAAAAACAGTTCATGTGGTTATGTGTTGGGAAAATGCAGCTAGTTCCTGACTTTGTCTTGGCAACAGCCTCTTGTAATCCCTTATATACAGTAGCACTCAGACTAGGAGAGGGAGAGGCAGCACCAGGAGCCAAAGCCCTGTGACAGTACACATGTGCCAAGAGCAGAAAAGAGGAGTGCTTGCAGAGTGATGACCTCTTCAGTGCTGAAATAAAGGAACTATCCTATGTGCTAGCACTCTCAGTTAAGATCAATAGAGTGGAGAAAAGAGATAAAGAAGGAGCAGCAGCTCACATTAATCGTACATGTCTCAACATAAATACAGATATAAATGCATAAATAATGTGGCACTTATTCTAATAGTTTAGCATACATAAAAGGGATAATATTCTCATAGAGCTAAAAAAAAATTACTATTGTCTGCACAAATCATAAATAAATATACAACAATATACTACAAATGAATAAAAAGCAAATATCAATTAATTCATTGAAGTGCAAGTCCTGCTGTTTCAATGCCCAATCAGTAGGCTATGTGTGTATTCCTAATCATGCTGTACTGCTGCTGCAATGGAAGTCAGACTATACTGTGGGGCAAGGTTTGTTTGAAACACAAAACTGGCTGCACAGATTTACAAATCCTTCACAAGTGATATGGTTTCCATAAGTAATTCAGCTCTGCATGCAGCTGCTTACCTGGAGTTAAGCTAAACAGTGTTTGTTAACCCACAGGGTTAAGTTTACATTAGCCTCTTGGTTGATGAATCAAATGTCCCCCTGTGACTGTGCTTTATTAAAAATGCAGCTATGTACCTTCCAATCACGTGACACACCGCCTCTCTCCTCTCTCAGCCCGACAGATGCAGTGGGCAGGACAGAGGATCCCCTGCTGACATCATTCAGGAGGGGAGGAGGAGCGAGGCGGCCCCGCCCACAGCAGTCGTGCGAGAGAGGGGAGAGGCAGCATGTCACGTGATTGGCGATCTGCGCTCAGTAAACAAGGTATATAGCGGCATTTTTAATAAAGCACAGTCATAGGAGGATATTAGATTCACCAACCAAGTGGATAATGTAAAGTTAACCATAATTTGAGCAGCAGGACGGGAGGAGGGCGGTGCGGACACAGAGCTGACAGGCAGGCGGGGAAAGGACACAGAAGACACAGAGCAGGCTGCAGATGACCACAGTGTCAGGGCTCAGCAGCCCTGATATATTGTGGTCAAAGTACATAAGGGGGGGGGGGGCAGAAACTGGCAGGATCAGTCAGGTATTTCAGGTGATACGGGTGCCAAATTACGCTTATTATGCTTTAAAGGAACAGGATCTTTATTTTTATTTTTTTGGGTTAACAAACGCTTTAATTCCAGCCGTAGATGGAGCAATTGGGGAATCCCTCCCGTGGAGCTATTGTGGGAGGGACGAGCTGTCCAGGCCAGGAGAACACAGTGATTGTTAGCAGCTATAGCTGCTGGCAGTAATCGCATAAAAAAATAAGCAGGCTGGTTGTACCCAAGTTGATCGATTGATCAGCTTGGGTACAATCAGCCTGCCCATAAATGGTTCAAATCTTGGCTGGTCCCTGCTGAACTGGCCAAGATTCGAACCATCTATGGCCGGCTTAAATTTACTTACACAGGGGATACTTCATACCATCAGTGTGATGTGTCCCTTGTGCTGCTGTCTCATTGTTAGGTGAAATCTTCCTCCTCCAATGACCCGCTGCCATAATCTTCCTGTCTTCTAATCAAGAGTGTCTAACTATGCATTCTCTTTCAGCCCAGTTCCTCCATTCATAGAAGCCGTAATACAGCTTCTATGAATTAAAGAGAATCTGTGAATGGAGGATGGGCGAATAATTGAAAGGTCCGCCCCCTTTATGTGTCGATTGTGTTCAATTAATGTAGTACCAACTCCTGTGAATGGAGGAACTGCCTGAAAAGGGCAGGCATAGTCGGGCACTGATGAGTGCCAGACAAGGCTCCCTTCGTTCTTTTAACCCCCGCCACACCAGAAAATTGGGAGGGGGGGCATCGGAAGAGAAAGTTTTCACCTAAAAAAGAAGACAGCAGCACACGGGACACATCGCACTGATGGTAAGCTGATAATAAGCAATATCTTAGGCCATTCCACCCTCCTAAATGGTTGTTAAGAGACAACATTAAACTGTTTCAAGAGAACCAGCAATCTACAGTTAAGTGGATCAAAGCAGTGAATCTCATGTCTCTAATGTTAGTGTATTATCATGAATAATTATGTCTTTGCTTTCTTTCACAGACCCTCAAAAGCTTCAACCTGCCAGCCAGTCAGAATCATCAGACAGCAGCCAGGATCTTGAATGGATGAAGGACTTGGGCCTGTACCTCAACCTCCCCAGTGGAGCAAAAGTGCAGCTAAACGCTGTCCCCGCAGGGATTGTGGAAAAAGTTTCTCTTTTCTTCTGCTGTAGTCAGTGTGGCAAGATATTCTGGGAGGGATCGCACTTTGGGCGGGTGGTGTCCCAGTTCAAGGAGGTTCTGCAAGATCAAGGAGAGTCTTTTTACCAGTCTGCCAGCCAGGGTCTGTGAATGGACTACGGTGGGACCAGATCTGTAAAATACATTGGAATGCCTGTGACTATTTACTTTATTTGTGCAAAGGAAAACCTTACACTTTGATTATTAATGTATCTGTAGATGAAACTTTTTTTAATTCTGTTTTTTTTTCTGTGTGTGTCCTATTGTGAAGATTTCCCTTCACTCCCTGCCCAGAAGTCACACAAAAAGAAGTGAGAAATCTCCCCAAAATGATGTAAAATCCTCTCTTACAGTTGGCACTAGGAGAAATTCCCCTTGCCGTCTGTTCTGGTGACAACTGTAATATTTGGATTCCCCTTCACTTTCTGTGTGAATGGTCACCAGGACAAGAGGTGAATCTTCCCAACGGGTCAGAGATGGTTATAAAAATCTCACCCAAACTCAGGGGTAGCAACCTTGGCACTCCAGGGTAAAACTACATATCCCATCATGCTCTTTCACTGGGAGTCATGCCTGTGGTTGTCAGTCTTGCAATGCCTCATGGGATTTGTAGTTTCTTCACATCTGAAGTGACAAGGTGTCCTACATCTGCCCTAACCCTTCTTTACTCTGTCCAAAGATTTAGGTATAGATACACTTCAGTGGAGAATATTTCCACTATAAAGCATGGGATATAGTCAGTACAATAGTGAATGATAACACAGGGCAATTATAACGACCCTTAAAGGGTTAGTTCACCTTTACAAAAAATGCCTATGCAGGTAAACAGTATTTGTAGATCAAAATAAACTGTGCAGCTCTGACTAAAGTTGAATAATGAATGCCCTTGCTATAGGTGTAGGCCATTTATATACCTCCTATATAAAGCCTTACTGGAATACTTCCAGGATGAGGTCAGCAGTAATGATTAGGCCTACTAAGCAACGTCCTGGGAGTATTCCAGTCAGGCTTCAGGAGGTACATAAATGGCCTACATCTATAGCAAGGGCATTATTAAACTTTAGTCAGAGCAGCACAGTTTTTGTATCTACAGATACCTCTTCTCTGCATAGGCAGTTTTTTGGTAAAAGTGAACTATCCCTTTAAGAAAATGAACATTAAACTAGCAACATTTGCAGTGGGCGGGGCCTAAAGTGGCAGCGGGAGTTATTAAAGAAGACCTGTCCTCTGACAAATACGTAGACTGCTGTTGCTGGCCTCCTGCAAATGCTTGATTGTTGTACTAATCCTTTGGCTTTAATATTTTTGGAGTCCTGGACCCAGAACAAACATGCAGATAAAGGTTTCTGATCATGCATGTTCAGGGATAGAAATGATTACAGATTTAGGGTCAGAGTGACAATGGTCCCTACAGAGTCAAAATGAAGTTAAAGCCTCCCTGCATCATCAATCCGTATCTCCACCTCATCCAATCAGAGAACGTCTTACATTCAATGAGTTAATGCAAAGCATTTTCTGAATGGCCCCCTTGCCAAGCGGCTGACCACCTGTGTTTAGAATGCAGCAGGGCTTTCGGTCGACACAGGACGCGGAAGCAAGTGGAGATCACTGGACCAATGGTGTCGACTTCAGTGATTTCCAGCTTCTAGAGGGATCCCCCATAGGTTTGGTATATGCATAGTTACATTGGTCCAATGTAAAAATATACATACCTGGAATTCTTCTTTAAGCACATACTTGGATGGAACATCAACTCCTGGACCTTCTCCAGGCCTTCTGGTCCATAATTGGAGTTGATTTTGATGCCCTAAAAGTCTTGATACTTACAGACTTTAATAAAGGCAATTTTAGTAAAGAAAAAGAATCCATAGCAGCCACAGTACATCTTTATTAGATCTTTAATCCGTGAACTGAAATTTGATTACGATTGTTTGTTGTCATCTCTGCCAAATCACCTTGTGGTCCAACCATCTTTGTTGTGGAATGCTACAGTTCCCTCATGTCATGCCTCCATCTTTAAGTAATTTACGGTTATTTTTATTTTATTATTTCTTATCAAATACTGTACTTTGTTTTTAAAATGGGTTTTTATGCTTCTGTTATATTTTAAGGGAGGTGTCTGCTATCAGCTATAAAGTGGGAAAGCCTTCTCCATTTGTAGGTTGAGATGGAATGTAGATTCAGCACCAGTCCTGGCCTGGTTTTCTGCCATTTTGCCTTTCATACTTGGCACCCTGCTTTTACAGTGGCAGTCCTTTTGGGCGACTCAAAGCTTCAGAGATGCTCAGCCAAGAAATTTAGCTACCCCACCATGACTTTACCTGGCAGCTGGGGCAGGGCAGTCCAATGATCCTTATCAGCCTAACATTGGAGGGCTATTTCAACTTCATAGCTGCAATATTTTAGATTTAGAAACACAAGACACTTATATTATGTTGTGGATGTCGGGTTAATCTGGATTTGCTGAACCTTAAATTAAATGTATACTGTGCTGCTGCAGAACAAGTACTGTCATACTGTATCTGTACAGATGCCTGCATCTTTTGTAAATAAAGCTGATTCTGCTAAATCTATATTCATTGTACATTTTTAAAACTGTCAGCCAAAGAAATCTTCAGCCCTAACTTGCCGAAAGGATACCTAAACCAAACAAAATATGGAGGCCATCCCTGTTGCCTGGCCGTCATACTGACCTTAGATTGTAAGCTCCTTGAGGGTAGGGACTGATGTGAATGTACAACATATATGTAAAGCGCTGCGTAAATTGACCGCACTATACAAGAATCTGAAATTCTGAAATAAATAAATAAATCTGTTGGCTTTAAAGCGGAGGTCCACCCAAAAGGGGAAGCTCTGCTTATTCCCCCCCCCCCCTTTGGCATTTGGCACCTTTCGGGGAGGAGGGAGAGCGGGTACCTGGTTTTGATAGATACCTGCTCCCACTTCCAGCTGACTGAGTTAGGGAAGCCAAATACCGGCGACTAGCAGGGAGGTGACACCACTGTATTTCTGAAACACTACCAGAATAAGTGGTGTCATCTTGTGGGTACTTGGACAGAGTTGCAAATCGTTTGGTAAATAAGCCTACAGACAGTACAGGTTTCAAGCCATCCATTAAGAACATAATATAGGTCTTCTTTTATGCTGGCTATACATGGTTCGAAATTTGTCTGGTTCAGCAGGGACCATGTATGGGCAGGGAGGTTGTACTGAAGTTGATCTACCGATTTGACTTCTATACAAATACCCTTTTGGAATTTCGCCGCTGGATCAGCAGCACCGCAGGGAAGTCTTTTCCCACTGTCAGAATACAATAGCTCAGTGGGGAGGATTCCCCCATCCACATTAAGTGTGGGGGAATCAAGTCATTTTTTTTCATTCAATGACTCATCTATGGGCTGCTTTAAACCGGCCATAGATGGATAGAATCTCAGCTGGTTCAGCAGGGACCGGTCGAGATTTTTGATCCATCTATGGGGCAGGCTGATTATGTCCAAGTCGATCCATCGATCGACTTGGGTACAACCAGCATGTCAGATTTTTAGCATGAGATTATTGCCAGCAGCTATAGCTGCTATCATTATGTTCTCCCAGCAGGGACGGCTCCCCATGACTGTGCTGATGTCGGAATCAAGTGATTTTCAGGTTGCAGTAACGAAAATCACATAATCTATGACCTGTCTTCCTTACTCCCTCCCCTCTCCAGAATATACTTATTCACTCCCCTGTTGCTCCATTGAGTACTGAGAGCTA
This sequence comes from Glandirana rugosa, assembly GCA_018402905.1. Taxonomy (NCBI): domain Eukaryota; kingdom Metazoa; phylum Chordata; class Amphibia; order Anura; family Ranidae; genus Glandirana; species Glandirana rugosa. The sequence goes on from BLSH010555641.1 coordinate 482,702, forward strand.
AAGGAAGTACCTGGTACTTCCAGGTATGGAGGGGCCATGTGGCAACACTGGGCCAATCACTGCTGTCACTCCTACCCTAGCCCTGTGCAATAGGGTTGCACTGATACCAATATCGGTGCCGATACTAAGCATTTGCACAAGTATCCGGCACCTATAATCGGTACCTTTGCAGTGCAATTTGAGCTCATACAAAATGAATGGGCTCAAATTGCACTGCAAAGCATCATATGTGATTTGAACAGGAAGGTGGTGCCATTCCTGCCCAAATCACATGCACTTTCCCACACCGGTCCTGTGTGAACCCAGGCTTGTCATAGTGACCTGGACAGGGATTGCACCACATTCTTATTCAAATTGCATGCAATCTTTGCTGTGCGATTTAAGCCATTTTGTATGGGCTAAAATCGCGCCGCAAATATATTGGTACTCGGCGAGTACTTGTGTACAAATCTTGGTACACGGCGAGTATTTGTGTACAAATCTTGGTACTCGGCGAGTACTTGTGTACAAATCTTGGTACTCGGCGAGTACTTGTGTACAAATCTTGGTACACGGCGAGTATTTGTGTACAAATCTTGGTACTTGGCGAGTACTTGTGTACAAATCTTGGTACTCGCCGGAAAAAAAAGTGTATTGGTGCAACCCTACTGTGCAATTCTTTTAGGTGGCGTTTGCACAGGACATTCCTTCACTTCCCGCACCTGAACAGAGCAGCAGGGAAGTGAAAGCAATGAGTATACACTGCTGAGGAGGGCGGTGGCAAAATGAACATGCGTCTTTGCCCCACGTGTGATGTGGATAAGAAATGAGACTGCAGATTTTTTATGTTTCACACACAGATTTCCTAATCAGAAGCTTGTGGGTAGTGAGTAGTTCAGGAAATGACAATGTTCCCCTCCAAACCATGGCATGCCAGCTTCTCACAAATACAGTGAACCTGAACAGGCATCTCCTTAAGATTTTCCTTCCCTCCTGCTACTGTTTACAGGGACAAATAAGGTAAATCTCCCACACAGACAGCAATAAAAAAAAAAACCTGCAGAGGTTCTAACCCCTCCCCACTTCAGAACTAACATAACTAATGTTTTTAAAGAGGAACTGCAGTCTGCTTATATCATTTGTAATAAAAACATGTTTGCCATTCTGAAGCTTCCCTCCAACCACTTTGGCAAGTACAGAATCACAGTATATATAACATAATATGCAAATATACTGCAGAAATCTCCCTCTGAGTCTGGCTGCATCCATTTTAACTGTGGGCAGCTGAAGCTGCTGCCTGTTCACTTCCTGGATTTACACAGAGGCACACCTCCAGCCAGGTCCGGATTAACATAGGGGCTATTGGAGCTGCAGCTCCAGGCCCCGTCTTTAAGATAGGCCTGGTGGTGTGAGTGAGTCACTAATGCTGCCCAGCCCTGCTTTGTGTGCATTGTACACATGATTGATATGTAAAATGTTTTTCTCACCCCCTCTCTTTCTCCCTCCTCTCTCTCTCACCCCCACCCCCTCTCTCTCACCCCTATCCTCCTCTATTTCTCACCCCCTCTCTATTTAATTTGTTTCAATATTTAATTTGTTTTAACAAAAATTCTTTGCATTTTCATTGTATTTATTTCCATAAAAAGGGCCAACAAAATCCACAGCACCAGGCCCGTGATGCTCTTAATCTGGCCCTGCCTCCAGCTTTGCAGCCCTGCAGTTCTCATTGGCCCTCTTATGATTCACCCCCCTCCCTTCCTGGCAAACTCTCACGAGAGAGCTGTGCATGATGTCATACGCCTAGGCTTTTTTCCAAACAAGAAACAGGAAGTGGGCTGTATAAGGTATTTACTGGCAGAAAAAGTTTTACTACCCAAAGTTAAAACAACAAGGGCAGAGTATTTAATAGATGGAAAGTTGAAAAAATGACTGAAGGTCCGTTTTAAATAAAATACAACTTGTTCTTGCAGCCAAAGGCAATATGGGGATGCTGAGAGTTTTTAATTCCTTAAGATCTGGACTCCCGCAGGTTGCGCAGTTTGACATAAGAGAGAAATATGGAGGATCCCATTGCTGACCCGTTCTTTTCAAATGCTGAACCTCTGACTTCAATACTTCTCAGGCAGCGACCCAGAACAAGCATGCCAATAAGGACTTCAGACTTTTTTCTGATCCTCATGTCTGCATACATGTTGCTGACTCAGAAAGAATTGAAATCAGAATAAAAGCCAGGCAACTAGCATTTTCAGTGGGAACTACAACTACGTGCTAACCAGTGTCCTCCAGAATAATGGAGTCTTCCAGACTGACCACTGCCAGCTGGTCCATGCTGAGACTTCTGGTGGCCATTTACACTTCAATAAATGATCCATTTCTTTTCTGATTGATCTCTTCAAATAGGAATAATTGATTTATAGTCAACAACCCATGCGATCAATATGACACAGTCAGACAAAATTCTCCTGCGCTTAACAGTATTGCGATGGCAGTGAGAATGGAGTGAAATTCTGATGGTTCACAAAGGAAGCACAGGCCTTGCTGCCTTCCAAGGGCCAGGGTGCACCTAAAGGAAACGCCGTAAAAGAATAAAAAGAGGGCGCAGCAGCCTTGCACATTACTCAAGTAAATTTATTAAAATCCAAAGGAAAATATTATACTCACAAACAGAATAGAAATGAAGGCACATCAAAGTCCACAAAGGACCAACAGCAACCAACCCTTGGCTCTGAGGAAGAGGGGATCACCCCTCAAAATGCGTCAGCCTTCCATAGGGTCCTCCGGCGTGTTGGACACAGACAGCCCTGATGACCTGGTTGCTGTTGGTCCTTTGTGCCTTCATTTCTATTCTGTTTGTGAGTATATATATTTTTTCCTTTGGATTTTAATAAATTTACTTGGGTAATGCGCAAGGCTGGTGCGCCCTCTTTTTATTCTTTTACAATGATCAATATGACGCACATGGGGAAGTGGTTTTCATTTGATAGCTTGTAACTTACGATTGTAAATTATTGATCGCATCCCTCTTGCCATTAGGCAATCTCACAATCTGATCGATCAAAGTACAATCGTATTCACAAACAAATGTTCTGGGTCCTGCGCATTGATGCAAAATGATTGATAATATTCCGCCATGGCCGATCAGCTAAGTTTGATCAAATCTGACCAATGTTGAATCCAAATCAATTGGAAGGGAAGTTATTCGATTGTTGGTGGATTTGGTCATTTGATCGAATCCCACATCGGTCATATAAAACAATGGAAACGTGTGTGGCCACCAATACAGTTGTGAGTAATTGTTGGAGGACCCTTAGGAATGGGAATCTCAACCTCAATCCAAAATTTCTGCAATGTTATCTGGAGCGGGCCATTCAAGCAAGACACTGTAAAAACACACATGAACTGAGAGAGTTCTATACACAGGGATGAGCCAAGTACTGCATCCCCCCCCCCCCCCCCTCCCATACAAAGCACTTGGTTGAAGTTATTGCCAATAGAGGAGATTTTGATTGCTTAAAGTGGTTTTAAAAATCAGACATAACATATGAACAAACCATATCCCTTTATAACGTGTGCTTGTGTCAAATAAGAGCACTAAGTGTCATTTCTGTCTGCTGCTTCCTTCCTCTGCTATCGGCATGAGTCACTTCTGGTTTTCCTGACACCAAGAGAACAAAGGTGACAGTAGAGGGAGCTCCAGCACACAGCCTGTGATTGACAGCCTCAGCTCTGTTCCTGTGTGCTGTGTCAAGGGGGGTGTGTCAATTCCCTTCATTCAGTTCTCGGAGGTCTCCTCACTGAGCTGTGCAGTGTAATTTCAGCTCTTTGCCCCCTGTTTTGAACATATGTAGAGAAGACTGCAGATATTCAGGAAAACTTATGTAGGAAGATTTGTATAATCTCTGTGTACCACGTGAGGCCAGTCACTTCACTTGGTATATGTGAGGGTTTACAACCACTTTAACCACTCGCCCACCGCAGCGTTCGTTATCGCAAACTAGTTGCCACCATAACTAGCATTGTGAGCATGCACCGCCGGAGGCGCACTCACTGTGTTCCAGGGGGCCAGGGAGCAGGTAGGGCAGACTCGATCTCCGCCGGCTACCCGCGATGGCTCCCCCGCAGTGAAAGAACGGGGGTCCGTGTATGTAAACACGGATCTCCGTTCTGACAGAGGGGGAAGGGCTGTGATCACAGACTTCCTGTATATGGAAGCCATGATCACTCCGCCCAGCCCCCATACAGAACACACTGGGGGAACACAGTTAACCCTTAGAGCGCCCCCTCCAGGTTAACCCCTTCACTGCCAATGGCATTTACACAGTAATCAGTGGATTTTTATAGCACTGATCGCTCTATAAATGCCAATGGTCAAAATGGTCCGACATGTCCGCTGCAATATTGCAGTACCGCTAAAAATGGCAGATCTCCCCCATTACTAGTAAAAAAAAAAAAAAATCCCAGAAATTAATTCTCATCATTTGTAAACGCGGCAACTTTTGCGCAAACCAATCAATAAACGCCAATTGCGTTTTTTTTTTTACCAAAAATATGAGGAAGAATATAAATTAGCCTAAACTGATGAAAAAAATGTTTCTTTATATATATTTTTTTGGATTTGTATTTTAGCAAAAAGTAAGAAATTTTTTTTTTTTTTGGCAAAATTGTCGCTCTTTTTTTGTTTATAGCGGTGATCAGAAATGACGCAGAGGTGATCAAATACCACCAAAAGAAAGCTCTATTTGGGGGATAAAAGGGACGCACATTTAGTTTGGGTACAACGTTGCACGACCGCGCAATTGTCAGTTAAAGCGACGCAGTGCTGAATCGCAAAAAGTGCTCTGGTCCTAAAGTGTGAAATCCTTCCGGAGCTGAAGTGGTTAAATTGTTTGCACACTTTCAGATCTTTATTAAACAATGCTGTGTTCATTAAAGTAACCTTTTCTTAGATCATGCCTGGCAAAGTCAGGGGGTCACTTAACCCCTCCACCCCAGCAGCATGTACTAACCTTTCCTCCCTTCCACACTTCTTTGTTGAGTAGCTGGAAAGAGTCTGCCCTGTGTAAGCTCAAAACTGACTTTTTTCAAGCTTAGACTGGAGCTATAGATGTCTTCCACTAGCCCCATGTGACAGCACTTAGCCAATCACTTGGCACCAACACAGTCACATGGGAGATAGGCAGTGAGTTACACACTCACCCATATCTGGAAGTGCTGGGGTTCACTGCCAACAGCCAAATGGAGTGAAAGGTTGGTGAGTACATGCTGCTTGGTAGGGGAGGGAGATAAGTGACACTTGTACTTTGGCTAACCTGAATTTTCTGCATATACACTATATCACCAAAGGTATGAATGAACCTTAACCAGTTGCTGACCTAGGGGGTGAGCACACGCTGCCGCCGGCACGCTCTTGTGCCTGCCGCACGCTCCCTGAGCAGGGCTGCGGGTTGTGCGGACTCGATGTCCGCTGGCAACCTGCGATCGCCTGGTACAGCAGAAAAGCGGGGAACCGCCAATGTAAACACGGCGGTTCTTTGCTCTGTCAGGCGGCATGACGGTGATCTACTGATCCATGTCATTGGGATCAGTTAGATCTGTCATGCCCCTGGCAGCCCAACCCCCATATAGTTAGAACACTGAGGGAACACAGTTGACCGCTACATTGCCCCCTGCAGGTTAACCCCTTCCCTGCCAGTGACATTTATTTTTTTTTTACCACAAATACGAGGAAGAATATATATATCGGCCAAAACTGATGAATACATTTGTTTTTTTATATATTTTTTTTTGGATATGTATTATAGCAAAAAGGAAGAAATGTTGTTTTTTTTGCAAAATTGTCGCTCTTTTTTTGTTTATAGCGGTGATCAGAAATGACGCAGAGGTGATCAAATACCACCAAAAGAAAGCTCTATTTGTGGGAAAAAAAAGGATGCCAACGTTTGGGTACAACGTTGCATGACCGCACAATTGTCAGTTAAAGCGACGCAATGCCGAATCGCAAAAAGTGCTCTGGTCATTCAGGGGGAAATCCTTCCGGGGCTGAAGTGGTTAATGGCATCCCAGTCTTAGTCTGTAGGGTTCAATATTGAGTTGGCCCACCCTTTGCAGCTATAACAGCTTCAACTCTTCTGGGATAGCTGTCCACAAGGTTTAGGAGTGTCTATGGGAATGTTTTACATTCTTCCAGAAGCACATTTGTGAGGTCAGGCACTGATGTTGGACGAGAAGGCCTGGCTCACAGTCTCTGCTCTAAAGAAAGAACAAAGGTTAAGAATGATGTGACCCAACACACCCCTTCCTATGCAGTAATAGACCTCCGTCCCTAAGATTTGTTGAGTACAAAGAGAGGAGAAAATGGGACTTTGAGTGAGGCCATCAATAAGTAAGTAATAATAATGTTGCTGGTTGGCAATATTCATGTCAATAATTTATTGATTAAAATTAGATTAATTAGTATACATTACGCTTATATGAAAACCTTGATATGTTATATAAATAATCCAATCATGTACAGAGACAATTAATATATACATTATTTCATTTCAAAATACACAAAATCAAAAGAGACCTGATTAGCGATACAAATTAATAAACAATTTATCCATAAACTATATTCTGTATATAAAGTGCATTTTTGGGACCGAATTTGTCTTGGCGTCTTTCATTAAAAGATGCCAAGACGAATTTGGTTTTTGATTGATGGCTTCACTCAAAGTCCCATTTTCTCCTCTCTTTGTACTGAAAGAACAAAGGTGTGCTATCAGGTTGATGTCAGGACTCTGTGCAGGTCAGTCAAGTTCCTCCACCCCAAACTCTCTCATCCATGTCTTTATGGACCTTGCTTTGGCCACTGGTCCAAATCATTTGATGGAAGGGGGATTATGGTGTGTGGTTGTTTTTCAGGGGTTGGGCTGGATCCCTTAGTTCTAGTGAAGGGAACACTTAAGGTGTCAGCATACCAAGACATTTTGGACAATTTAATGCTCACAACTTTGTGGGAACAGTTTGGGGATGGCCCCTTCCTGTTCCAACATGACTGCTCACCAGTGCACAAAGCAAGGTCCATAAAGAGATGGATGAGCGAGTTTGGGGTGGAGGAACTTGACTGGCCTGCACAGAGTCCTGACCACAACCCAATAGAACACCTTTGAGAGGAATTAGAGTGGAGACTATGAGCCATGCCTTCTCGTCCACATCAGTGTCTGACCTCAAAAATGCGCTTTTGGAAGAATGGTCAAACATTCCCATAGACACACTCCTAAACCTTGTGGACAGCCTTCCCAGAAGAACTGAAGCTGTTATAGCTGCAAAGGGTGGGCCAACTCAATATTAAACCCCACAGACTAAGCCTGGGATACCATTATAAAAGGAAGGTGTCCCAATACTTTTGGTAATATAGTGTATAAAGAAAAGGACTTTTTTGATAGATCTAAAGGAGATTGTACACTCAGATTGTAATCTAAAACTGATTGTACAATCTCATTTAGATCTAACAGCAAGTATGTACCTCAAGGACCTGTCTGATTGGATAGTTTGGGTAAGTCTTCATATTACATAGTTTAGGTAAATCCTCATATTACATAGTTTGGGTAGGTCCTCATATTACATTGTCTGGGTAGGTCCTCCTATTACATAGTTTGGGTAGGTCCTCATAGTACATAGTTTGGGTAGGTCCTCATAGTACATAGTTTAGGTAAATCCTCATATTACATACTTTGGGTAGGTCCTCATATTGCATAGTTTGGGTAGGTCCTCATATTACATAGTTTGGGTAGGTCCTCATATTGCATAGTTTGGGTAGTTCCTCATATTACATAGGTTGGGTAGGTCCTCATATTACATGGTTTGGGTAGGTCCTCATATTACATAGTTTGGGTAGGTCCTCATATTACATAGTTTGGGTAGGTCCTCATATTGCATAGTTTGGGTAGGTCCTCATAGTGCATAGTTTGGGTAGGTCCTCATATTGCAGTTTGGGTAGGTCCTCATATTACATAGTTTGGGTGGGTCCTCATATTACATAGTTTGGGTGGGTCCTCATATTACATAGGTTGGGTAGGTCCTCATATTACATAGTTTGGGTGGGTTCTCATATTACATAGTTTGGGTAGGTCTTCATATTACATAGTTTGGGTGGGTCCTCATATTACATAGGTTGGGTAGGTCCTCATATTACATAGTTTGGGTGGGTCCTCATATTACATAGGTTGGGTGGGTCCTCATATTACATAGTTTGGGTGGGTCCTCATATTACATAGTTTGGTTAGGTCCTCATATTACATAGTTTGGGTGGGTCCTCATATTACATAGTTTGGGTGTGTCCTCATATTACATAGGTTGGGTGGGTCCTCATATTACATAGTTTGGGTAGGTCCTCATATTACATAGTTTGGGTAGGTCCTCATATTACATAGTTTGGGTAGGTCCTCATATTACATAGTTTGGGTATTGATACATTATACTCCTG
>BLSH010555641.1:502551-535451 GCA_018402905.1 Glandirana rugosa
TGTAAGTGGTTAATGGGGGGTGTTTTATGTCACTAGGCAGCGCTGTGGGCATTGCACATCGCCCACAGCGCTGCAGCACCTCCTCTCTCCCCCCTCTCTCCTCTCACACTGCACCGATCGGTGCGGAGAGGAGAGACAAGCCGGCGCTTCCGCCGGCTTGTTTACATGTGATCGCGCCGTCATTTGACGGCGCGATCACGTGGTGAAAGGCCGCGCACAGCGGCCATTCACCGGGATCCGTGATCAGTCGGGTCCCCCGGACCCGACGGTCACGGAAGTTCCCGTGTGCGCGCCCCAGGGGGCGCGCGGGAACCGCGATTCTGGGAGGACGTCAATAGACGTCCTCCCAGAATTAAGCAACCGCCCTGTAGACGTCAATTGTCTATGGGGCGGTTGTTAAGCGGTTAATGTCCATTCACACTTGCACGACTTGTCATGCGACTTTGGACACATAAAGTTGCATGACAAGTCGCAAACTATTGTTTTCAATGGCATCGGTGCAACTTAAAGTGCAGCAACTTTGCAAAGGCGGCTGCACTAATTTGATACGAGAAAAAAAGGAAGATCGGACAGCGGTACTCCAATGAAACACCTTTATTTAAGCAAAAAGAATTAAAATCCACGTACAGCAGAAATACAGGTAAAAAGCACCCGACGCGTTTCACGCCTTTATCAGTGCTTAGTCATAGCTGTGACTAAGCACGGATGAAGGCATGAAACAAGTCAGTGCTTTTTACCTGTATTTTTGCTGTACATGGATTTTAATTCTTTTAATTCTAAGGCATTTCATTGGAGTGTGGCCGTCCAATCTTCCTTTTTGCCTACATTGTCTATGCTAAGCCTGCTCCCTTCATTCTATTCAGCAAGGAAGGGGCCATCACAGGGCTACCACCTGGAGGCGGAGCAGTTCATTTTTGTTTGTAGTGCCTTAGTGTCAGAGAGTGTAAAGTCGCATCAAAGTCACACTGGAAATATTGTGACTTTGGAGTCGCGCAAGTGTGAACGGAGCCTTACTGGTTACAGTATTTCTCTCTCACTATAAGCCAAGCCAGGCTGTAAGAAAGCAATAGACTGTTTCTGCAGCTGAATGATTTTATCTCAGCAGCTGTACGGTAGAGACGCTGAGCACACTCCTCCATACACAGATAGAGGGGTGAATCTAGAACGCAAAGCTTGTGTCAAAAATTAGGCAGGTAAGTGACCAAGCTGAAAGGTAGAGGTGCACAATATTGGAATGTTATAAAAACGTAGTGAACTGGTAAAAGATGCACTTACCTCAGCCACTCCACACCCGGCCATCCACATGATGTAATAGAAAACATAATTCATCAGACGACCTTCTTCCATTGCTCCATGGTCCAGTTCTGATGCTCATGTGCCCATTGTAGGAGCTTTTGGCGGTGGGCATCCTGACCGGTCTGTGGCTACACCGCCCCATACACAGCAAACTGTGATGCCGTGTGTTCTGACACCTATCTATCAGAACCAGCATTATTTCATCAATATGTGAGGTATTTTATCTCATGAAGTGATATCCAGTGGGATGGATACAGTGGAGAAGGATTAGAACCCCTGTCAGTTTTTATTTAATAAAGAGGTAAAAATGGTTTAAATCGTAGAAATATGCCAAGTCACTAATACCTGGCGCACACCATGAGATTATGTCTTTTTTTTGTTTTGTTTTGTTTTTTACATGCTAATCTCATATCGAAAATGAAGAGTTTACTAAAGTGATGAAAATTCTCGTACGACAGAATAAACATTAGGAAGCGATGTAATGTGTTGTAGGGTATTTGTATTGTATTTTTGAGCGGCAACTATAGTGATTAACCGATTGCTGCCTGCGCTATAGCCGAAAGACGTCTACTGCGCGGGCTTCCAATGTGGGAAGGGCGTCCGTGGACGTGATTGCTCTGCCCACATGTCGCACGCTCTGTGATCGTCGGGTCCTTCAGACTTGGCTGATCACAGATTGAGGTAAAGGGCCAATCACAGCGGCCCTTTACCACATGATCAGCTCTTAGCCACTGACAACTGATCACAGGATGTAAGCACAAGCCATTATCGGCTTTTCTCTCCTTAGGCTGTCAGCGAAGAAGAAAACCAATAACCAGCTTCTGTTACAGGGACATCCATCCCACCAGTGCTGCTAATCAGTGCCCACCAGTGCTGCTGATAAGTGCCCACCAGTGCTGCTAAGTGCCCATCAGTGCTGCTAATCAATGCCCACCAGTGCTGCTGATAAGTGCCCACCAGTGCTGCTAATCAGTGCCCACCAGTGCTGCTAATCAGTGCCCACCAGTGCTGCTGATAAGTGCCCACCAGTGCTGCTAAGTGCCCATCAGTGCTGCTAATCAATGTCCACCAGTGCTGCTGATAAGTGCGCACCAGTGCTGCTAATCAGTGCCCACCAGTGCTGCTGATAAGTGCCCACCAGTGGTGCTGATTAGCACCCACCGGTGCCACCTATCAGTGCTGCCTATCAATGAAGCATCATCAGTGCCTCATCATCAGTGTCACCTATCAGTGCAGCCTCATCAGCGCACATTTTGAAGGAAAAAAATGACCTGTTTGCAAAAATTTTATAACCAGCTATGAAACATGTTTTTGTTTTGGTTTTTTTTCTAAATTTTCGGTCTTTTTTTGTTTGTTTAGCAAAAAATAAAAAACCCAGTGGTGATTAAATACCACCAAAAAGAAGCTCTATTTGTGTGAAAAAAATGCTAAAAATTCGTGTACAGCGTTGCATGACTGCGCAATTGCCATTCAAAATGTGACAGAGCTGAAAGCTGAAAAGTGGTCTGGGCAGGAAGGGGGTAAAAGTGCCTTGTATGCAAGTGGTTAAATGAAAACTGTACGACCTGGTATCATACAAGAAACATTTTCGTGCGTGTCCCATTGGATAATATCGGATGAACTGTCATGATTGGCTCTCAAAAGCTGTGTTCTAACGATCTGATTATCGTACGATCGATTCGAAAGCGGTATTTTTCATATGATTTTCTAAACGTGTGTGCGGGCCATAAGTCAGTGCGGTCCCTGCAGCATATATATTACTACAAAAGAAAATAGGTGGCTAGAATACCAGTCATAGGGAAGCTGCTTTCACAGGACACACGTGGTGTATCAAAAATAACCAAGTTCAATTAGGTAAATACAAAATATCTTTATACTATAAAAAATATTGAATGACAATAGTGTAAAAAAATCACACACATATATGAATCTCCTTCTTCCACCAATAAGAAAGGCAACGTTGTCATTGAAGAGATTTCCTATCACTTTCTTTCACCATAGCCAAACAGGAAATGAGAAGAAATCCCTACAAATTAAAACAATCCCCTGGGAACTCCTAGGTCACCAGAACCAGTGTCCCCATTGGAAGATTTCCCCTCTATTACTTTTCTCAAAAATTTCAAAATTTGGGAATTTATTTCATTTTCAATTATAACGTTAAAGAGGACAAAGAGAGGGGGTTAATCTCCCGAATGGGGACACAGACAGCAATAAAAAGCCAGGCGGGGGTTCTAATCCATCTCCACTTCACCCAATACTAAAAAAAAAAAAAGTACCTCAGAAATTTATTTATTTATTCCCTTTAGTGAATTGACTTTAACGCCGTTTTATGAGTTATTTACCGCATGTTTTTTGTCTGTGAGGTAAATAACTCATGCGGTGATAACTCATTAGGGTGATAGTGAATTGACCGTTTATTTTAGGTATTTACCTCATGTTTTTGATCTGTGAGGTAAATAACTCATTAGGGTGATAGTGAATTGACCGTTTTTTTAGGTATTTACCTCATGTTTTTGGTTTGTGAAGTAAATAACTTGTGAGGTGATAGTGAATTGACTGCTTTATGAGGTTTTTACCTCATGTTTTTGGTCTGTGAGGTAAATAACTCATGAGGTGATAGTGAATTGACTGCTTTATGAGGTATCTACCTCATGTTTTTGGTTTGTGAGTTAACTAACATGAGGTGATAGTGAATTGACATTTTCAGCATCTCATGAGATAATTGGAGATAAAATGTGTTATGTGATTCGATTATCTCATGAGATATTCTTTAGTGAATTGAGCCCACAGAGGGAAGTGAAGGGTGAGAGGAACACAGCCTGCTCTGCTCACACAGCAGGGAAGTGAGTGGTGAGAGGCAGCTGCTGAATAACACACTGACAAGGCCTGGCTCTGTCACTGCTCAAAGTGGAAGGGAAGTAAGAGAGAGCTGCGCACAGCTGACCGAGCACCCGACTACATATTCAAGGTAAACCATGAATGATAAATATCACAGTTGCTTATGCTCTGAACAGAACTGTCAAGCCATCAAATGGCTGGTGTCATAACTGATCACCTTTAGATTGTAAGCTCTACGAGCAGGGCCCTCCTATTCCTTCTGTATTGAACTGTATTGTAATTGTACTGTGTCCCTTCTTTATTGTAAAGCGCTGCGCAAACTGTTGGCACTATATAAATCCTGTATAATAATAATAATAACGTGCAGCACCAAAGAGACTGCAGATCAGACAGAGGCTAAGATGGCCGCTTCCTTGGCTGTAAAGGATAGCAGGGTTTAGTTCCACTATAACAATGGGATCCCTTCCTGCTGCATGGCCAGAGGTCACCTGAGGTGAGGGGATTCTGCTTCTGAGAATGACAGTTGCCCTGCTGCTATGTGGGCAGATCCAGGCAGGTAAGTGTACCTGAAATAGTCCCATACAGACCACTAAGTTTTCATGTCTAAAGCCTCGTACACACGGGATGACGATCGTACGTACGATCGTTGCAAATCGTATGTTGCATAATGTAACTTGCATACTGACTGCACTACACGATCGTACAAGCACAGGAAGAACGTTCAGGTGCATGTAATTAGCATCCGGCCGTTACTGACTTCGGAGCATGCGTGTTTTGCACAATACAACTTGTTGTACCAACTGCTCTGTACACACGATACTACGGTCGTATGAGGCTTGTTGGTACGACCAAGTTTTCTAGTTTGCTCATGCAACTCCCTTGCACGACCGTCGTATGTTGGGCTGTTCTAATCGCGCATACGAACGATCGATATCGCATACAACGGTCGTTAGTACGACCTGTTGTATACGATCGTCGTCCCGTGTGTACGAGGCTTAAGGCTACTTTCATGCTGGGGCGGTGGAGGGTTAGCGGTAAATCCGCTGTTAGAGCGGCGATACGGCTGCGGGAGCAGTGCGCTTTTAAACCCCCCCCCACACAAGGGGTTAAAACGGGGTTAAAAATGCCCACTCTCTGCGCTTCCAAGGCGGTGTGCAGGGGCGGTGATGGAGCGGTATATTACTGCTCACCGCACTGCCCCAAAGATGATGCTTGCAGGATTTTTTGTAACGTCCTGCAAGCACACCGCCCCAGTGTGAAAGCACTCCTGCTTTCACATTGGGGTGGATGTGGAGTGACATTTGAGGAGCTTTACAGGTGCTATTTTTAGCTAAATAGCGCCTGTAAAGCACTTCAGTGTGAAAGGGGTCTTAGTGTCATCGTGGAAGTGAATTAGTTAATGCTGAAGTTTAATCTGCATATAGTTTGCCTTCTCTGGCCCCCCTTTCCCCATCTAAACAACAATAAAAAGAAAAGGGCGCACCAACCTAGCGCATTACCTCAATAAAATGTATTCCAAGATAAAAACAGCAATAAATATACTTACAAACATGACTTATGCATGTCATATTTACAAACATGGTAAATGCATGTCATATTTCACTACCCTGACTCTGATGAAGAGAGCTCGCCCCTGGAAACGCGTCAGCAATTTTCGGATGCCTCCTGGTCTTCCGGCAGTACCGATGGATTTGATTAGACCTTCAGGCAATCGATCCCACTTGCTATGACATGCATTTACTTAATTCACGTTTGTGAGTATATTTGTTGCTGTTTTTATCTTGGAATAAACTTATTGAGGTAATGCTCTAGGCCGGTGCGCCCTTTTCTTTTTAGTGTTGTGTTTCAGTCTGAGGATATCCATTGTTCTGAGAGGGCAGCAAGACGATTGGTGCTAAGAAAGAATTTTGCACTGTGGACCCCAGGGTCAACCACTACAAGTGCAGGAGAATGTTTGTTACCCCCTTCCCCCATTAACATGCTAATGATAATGACAAACTTTGTTTTTATTATAACCTAAATTTAAACCCAATGAAATCATCAGTGGGTCTCTGTGCTTCTCTATGCAGTGCAGGCAGATCGTGTCTTGTGTGAGGACATGAATGCAACTTAAGCAGTTAAAGACCGGCTCGCGTACATTTACTGCTGTAGAGTGGCAGCGTAACACAAAACGTCGTTTATAAACGGCGATCCACGCAGGCGCGGCTAGGGGGCGAGCGCGTGCTGCTGCTGGCGCACTCTCGTGCCCACCGCACGCTTCCTCTGTGTGGCCGTGGGTCGGGCAGACTCGATGTCCGCCGGCGACCCGCGATTGCCTACTACACAGGAAGAGCTGGGAACCGTCAATGTAAACGCGGTGGTTCCCCCCTCTAACAGGCGGCATGACAGTGATCTACTGATCCCTGTGATTGGGATCAGTTAGATCACTTATGCCCCTGGCAGCCCAGCCCCCACACAGAATGAGCCTAGGGAACACAGTTAACCCCTTGATCGCCCTCTACAGGTTAACCCCTTCCCTGCCTGTGACATTTATACAGTAATCAGTGTCTATTTTTAGATCTGATCGCTATATAAATGCCATTGGTCCCAAAAAAGGGTAAAAAATGTCCAACATGTCCGCCGCAATATCGCAGCCCCGAAAAAAAATCGCAGATCGCCGCCATTACTAGTAAAAAAAAAATATATAGTAAAAACGCCATAAATTCTCATAGTTTGTAAATGCGGCAATTTTTGCGCAAACCAATCAATAAGCGCTGATTGCAATTTTTTTTACCGCAAATATGTAGATATATGTAATATAAGAATATATATTGGCCAAAACTGATGAATACATTTTTTATTAATATATATTTTTTTGGATATTTATTATAGCAAAGAGTAACAAATAATGTTTTGTTTTTTTTCAAAATTGTCGCTTTTTTTTGTTTAAAGCGCAAAAAATGAAAAACCGCAGAGGTGATCAAATACCACCAAAAGAAAGCCCTATTTTTTGGGAAAAAAGGACGGCAATTTTGTTTGGGTACAGCGTCGCACGACTGCCAATTGTCAGTTAAAGCGACGCAGTTCCGTATCTCAAAAAGTGGTCTGGTCATTAACCACTTGCCGACCGCCCGCCGCAGTGTGACGGCGGCAAGGTGGCTTGTTATCGTTAACCGCCGTCACAGGACGGCGGCCGCGATAACTAGCATCGTGAACGCGCGCCGCCGGAGGCGTGCTCGTGCGCTCCCTGTGTTCGGGGGGAGCCAGGGAGCGGTAGGGCGGACTGGATCGCTGCCGGCTACCTGTGATGGCTCCCCTGCACTGAAAGAACGGAGGTCTGTGTATGTAAACACGGATCTCCATTCTGTTGAAGGGGGAAGGGCGAGGATCACAGCCTTCCTGTATATGGAAGCTGTGATCATGCCCTTTCCTCAGCCAGGGCAGCCCACACACAGTTAGAACACGCCCAGGGAACACCGTTAACCCTTAGAGCGCCCCCTGCAGGTTAACCCCTTCACTGCCAATGGCATTTACACAGTAATCAGTGCATTTTTATAGCACTGATCGCTGTATAAATGCCATTGGTCCCAAAAAAGTGTCAAAATGGTCCGACATGTCCGCTGCAATAGCGCAGTACCGCTAAAAATCGCAGATCGCCGCCATTACTAGTAAAAAATAAAAAAAATAAAAACCCCAGAAATGAATTCTCATCATCCGTAAACGCGGCAACTTTTGCGCAAACCAATCAATAAACGCCGATTGCGATTTTTTTACCAAAAATATGAGGAAGAATATAAATCGGACAAAACCGATGGAAAAAAATGTTTTTTTATATTTTTTTTTTGGATTTGTATTTTATGAAAAAGTAATAAATTTGGGTTTTTTTGCAAAATTGTTGCTCTTCTTTTGTTTATAGTGGCAATCAGAAACGACGCAGAGGGGATCAAATACCACCAAAAGAAAGCTCTATTTGTGGGAAAAAAAGGACACAAATTTCGTTTGGGTACAACGTCGCACGACCGTGCAATTGTTAGTTAAAACGATGCAGCGCCGAATCGCAAAAAGTGCTCTGGTCCTAAAGTGGGAAATCCTTCCGGGGCTGAAGTGGTTAAAGTGGTTGTCAACTGTTGACAACCACTACTACAGGTATGCCTGTAATCAGGCTTATCTGTAGCTTCCCTGTATATCTCCAAAATCTGTACAGTTTAGGAGATATATGCTATACTGGCATGTGCCGACACCATTCGGCACATGTGCAGTGAAGAAACGGCCTCCGCACCGTTTCTTCACTGACAACGTGCCGCGATTGGTGGCTCCCGCGCGCATGCGGCCCCGGAAGGAAGAAGGACGAAGATGGGCCCTTCCTTCTGTGAAGACAGCGCGGGCGGCGATGGCAGGTAAGTGGCACGTAATAGGCTAGTATGTGATGCATACTAGCCTATTATGCTTCAACATTGCAGGTGAATAAGAGGAAGGAAACCCATCAGAGTTTACATCAGGGTTCACTTCCTCTTTAAAGGGGATAAATCCTTCTGGGCCTGAAGTGGTTAAAGTGATTGTAAAGCTTAATTTTTAAAAAATTATAAACATGTCATACTTACCTGCTCTGTGCAAGGGTTTTGCACAGAGCAGCCCCGATTCTCCTTTTCTGGGGTTCCCTGGCGGTGCTCCTGGCTCCTCCTCTTTTACTGGGTGCCCCATGGAGAGCCGCTTTCCCTGGGGGCACCCGTGCAGGCACTCTCACGAGTCCTGCTGCTGCGTCCATTGACACAGACAGCAGGACTCGGCCCCGCCCCTGACTCCCATGTCATTGGATTTAATTAACAGCAGCAGGAGCCAATGGCTCCTGATGCTATCAATCTATCCAATGAGGATCCAAGACAGCGGCTGGAGCCGCCAGGCTCGTACTTGTCACTCGAACCATCAGGTTCAGGTAAGTAAAAGGGGGGCTTTGGTGGGCAACTGCAGCGCAAAAGATACATTAAGGTGAAAAAACATTCGATTTTACAATCACTTTAACCACTTAAGGACCGGAAGATTTTCCCCCCTTAATAACCAGGCCATTTTTTGCGATTCAACACTGCGTCGCTTTAACTGACAATTGCTCGGTCGTGCGATGTTGTCCCCACAAATAGAGCTTTCTTTTGGAGGTATTTGATCACCTCTGCAGTTTTTATTTTTTGTGCTATAAACAAAAAAAGACCGACATTTAAAAAAAAAAAAAAAAAAATAATATTTTTTTCTTTTTGCTATAATATCCAAAAATGTTTTTAAAAAAAACTAATTTCTTTGTTTCTTGTTTTGTTTGTTCTTTTCAGTTTAGGCCGATATGTATTCATCTATATATTTTTAGTAAAAAAAAACAATAAGCGTATATTGATTGGTTTG
Source organism: Glandirana rugosa (assembly GCA_018402905.1). Taxonomy (NCBI): domain Eukaryota; kingdom Metazoa; phylum Chordata; class Amphibia; order Anura; family Ranidae; genus Glandirana; species Glandirana rugosa. Next base: position 512,053 of record BLSH010555641.1, read on the forward strand.
TGTAAAAGTTTACAAAATAGGGGATAGATTTATGGCATTTTTATTTTTTTTATTTTTTTTACTGGTAATGGCGATGATCAGCGATTTTTAGTGGGACTGCGTTATTGCGGCGGACAGATCGGACACTTTTTTGGGACTATTGACATTTATACAGCATACTGTATAAATGTCACTGACAGGAAAGGGGTTAATACTAGGGGGCGATCAAGGGGTTAAATGTGTTCCCTGGGAGGTGTTTCTAACTGTGGGGGGAGGGTAATGACTGATCACTAGGAACAGCAGATCTCTCTCTACGTCCCTGACAGAACGGGGATCTGTCTGTTTACATTGACAGATCCCCGCACTGCCTCTCTTTCCCGTAATCGCGGTTGGCTGGCGGAGATCATGGCCGTCGGCCACGCGCATCAGCTCCCCCGCAATGCAGCGGGCGCACGTGCCTGCTATAGCTGTTTAAAGGGCCGACATACAGCTACGGCGATTCACGGGAATGTCACGACCTGCCGCAGTATGACAGCAGCTGGTCGGCAAGTAGTTAAAGTGGTTGTATAGTCACTAATCTCAAATCCTGGAATCTCCTCTGTTACAAAAAGATATACTGTGCAGTATCTGTTTTTTAAAAATCATGTGGTGAAATACTTTATTTCAGAGTGCCGCTGTGCGCTCATGTGACCTCCCGGAGCTCTCCTGTCCTGATCTGAGGACTATAGTGGGAGGGCGCTGAGATTCCCCATAGACGTCAGCCAGAAGGAGAGGAGGAGAGCTGTAGGAAGTCACGCGAGCACACAGCTGCTCTCTGAAATCAGGTATTTCACAGCATAATTTTTAAAACACAGATACTGTACAATAGATCTTTCTGTAACAGAGGGGCTTCCAGGATTTGGGATTAGTGATTTTGCAGCCATAGGGGAGGAGAGGAGATGGCTCACACACAGACTCCTGAACTGTCAGGCAGGGAGGGAGGGGGAAAAGGGGAGAAAGGAGAGACTGCAGGCTGACTGACACACACGTAAACTGACCACGCTATCGGGGATCAGCAGCCATGATTACTGTGGTCAGCACACCTAGGGGGACACAGGAACAGACAGGATCAACCAGGTATTTTACAGCATAGAGAGGGACAAATGACACAGCACAAACACTATGATGTATATCCTGCTTTAAAGGAACAGGATCTTTTTTTTTTCTTAGGGTTACAACCACTTTAAAGTGTAAATTCACCTTCATGAATAGTTTCTAAGAATCTCCCTATGCAATGCTATATCTTCAAAATAATACATACCAGTGAATGCTCCACCTGTTTTAAGTGGTGTACGTCCTCCCATTATAGATGAGTGTTGGGGGGCTCGCCACAAAAAAAGTCAACCCATCTTCCCCCGCTGTCCTGTCTTTTGCAGGACATGTTGAAAAGCACAGGAATGCACCCCTAGCGGCTACTCCGGACCGTTCAAGCTACGTGCATGTGCAGTGCACTCTCCTCGCTCCAGCTGAGGTCAGTAGAGGCTGTTTTGGGCTATTCAAACTCCATGTGTCTGCAGTGGGCTGATTTCTTCTCTAATGGAGCTGAAAAGGCAGGATGAAGGGGATGAGGGGCCAGTGGTTTTTGTAGAGGCCCTCAAGTTGCATCTATATAGGGGAAGGATGTCCACCATTTACAACAGGAGGGGCTCTGGTATGTGCTATTCCAAACATATAGAACCACATCTGAGGATATTGGACAATTTTCCTGAAGGTGAACTTACACTATAAAGCTGAAGTTTAATTTGTTTATATTCTGGCTTCCCTAGTTGCTCCCTCTAGAGCACCACTTGATGCCAACTGGCTTCTACCTTTATTCTGCCATGGCAGGACAAGTGACCACAAGTGGTTGGTTTCTATGGGCACAATACTTTCTTGTTTCGGGTTCCTGTTGCCATGAACTCTCAGGGTGCAGCTATTACAAGTAACCAGAAGGTGAAAATAATAATAGAAACAAATCCTCCTGACAAGCCCGGGGCCACTCCTGCTTAATCATATGTGATTCATGATGTGGCCACAATATTCCCACACTCCATTATCCTGAGATGGCTTTACGTCAGTTGAGACTGCAAGATAAGCTTCCTTCTTTAACCACTTCAGCCCCGGAAGGATTTCCCCCTGAATGACCAGAGCACTTTTTGCGATTCGTCACTGCGTCGCTTTAACTGACAATTGCGCAGTCGTGGGACGTTGTACCCAAACTAAATTTGCGTCCTTTTTTTCCCACAAATAGACTTTTCTTTTGGTGGTATTTGATCACCTCTGCGTCATTTCTGATCGCCGCTATAAACAAAAAAAGAGCGACATTTTGCAAAAAAAACAATTTTTCTTACTTTTTGCTAAAATACAAATCCAAAAAAAAAAATATAAAAAACAATTTTTTTTTCCATCAGTTTTGGCCGATTTCTATTCTTCCTCATATTTTTGGTAAAAAAAAATTGCAATCGGCGTTTATTGATTGGTTTGCGCAAAAGTTGCAGCGTTTACGGATTATGAGAATTCATTTCTGGGGTATTTATTTATTTTTTTTACTAGTAATGGCCGCGCTCTGCGATTTTTAGCAGTACTGTGATATTGCAGCAGACATGTCGGACCATTTTGATTTTTGGGAAATTTAAATGTCCACTGATTACTGTATAAATGTCATTGGCAGTGAAGGGGTTAACCTGCAGGGGGTAGTGAAGGGGTTAATTGTGTTCCCTAGGCGTGTTCTAACTGTGAGGGGGCTGGATTGTTATGGGCATGAGAGATCTAACTAATCCCAGTGACAGGGATCAGTAGATCTCTTATGTCCCCACTGACAGAGCGGGGAACCACCGTGTTTACATTGACGGTTCCCCGTTCTTTGGCTCACCGGCGGACATCGGGTGGAAAAAGGTTGCTGACCCCTGGTGTAGGGCTCCATTCACACCTATGCAGATTTGAGGGAGCGTACCCACATTGTGTTTAGGGTAGCCCAAATCAATGGGCTGCCATAGGCACAAAAAAGCATGCTAAAAAATTGCCAGAAGCCAGAACTCCTAATATTCAAAACTTGTTCCAGGTCAGTGGCTCAGAAGCCACTGGATCAGCATAACAGCCAGGCAACTGTTATTTTTAAAAGGAGAAGTCAGCAATGCAGCCCCTGTATTTCTGTCTGCACAGGTGGATTATTAAAAAAATAGGGGCACTTTAAGGCCTCATACACACGGGCGTATTTAAAAAAATAAACAAAACGTCGGGTCCGACGTCAAGGAACGTTTTTCGGCGTTATGCATTATTATGCATTGGCGTTTTTGAGCGTAGGTGAGCGTCGGCGTCAATAGGCGTTTTTTTTAAAAAAATCATCCCTCTGCTATTTTTCAACCTAAAAACGTCGGCGTCAAAAAATGCCGGAAAGCGCCGGTACAATATTAGGTGGCGTTTGTTGGCGTTTTGTGGCGTCGGCGTCAAAAAACGTCAGACGTTACAGCCTCAGAATGCGCTGGCCGTGGGTTCTACTTTCTGCTCACTAACGCCGACGCCACCTACAGCTCAAGAACGCCGACGTTTTTATGGGGCCATTGACTAACATGGGGAGCAGAAAAAAACGTCAGTAGACGCCGGCGTCAAAAAACGCCCGTGTGTATGAGGCCTTAAAGTATACCTGTCATGAGAGAAATACAAAGGCTGCAAAAATGAACCTCCTTCTAAAAGTTGCCTGGCTGTTTTTTGCTGCAACAATATCTGAATCATTGACCTTGAAAACGTTGCAAATTAGCCAAGTCGGAGACAAGCTGGGCTGCCATAAGTATCACACCTTTCATCACATTTGCAGGGAGTTGGTGCACTATCAAATAATTAATATATTGTATTGGATGGTGATCCTTCAGGATGCATTCACACCTGAACGTAGAGTTTGAGTGTTTTTTCTGCGTTTTTGGCGCGTTTTTTGCGCAACTTGCAAATTTATACAGAGTATTGAGTTATGGTATTTTTTTTATTAGCCAATAGAGCCAATTTCAGCTTTTTTAGCTTCTCCATTAGCTTTTATTTATTTTTTTATTATTATTAACTATTTATTATTATTTGTTTTTTTTTCTTTAGGGTAAGGGGTTAGCGTTAAGGTTAGGATTAGGAGTTGGGGTTATTTGTTATTTATTTTTGTTAGGGTGTTAATACTACTACTAATAATAATAATAATAATAATAAATAAATGTAAAATAAATACTCAAAATAATAAAAATAATCATAAATAAATAATAAACTCCATAAATAAATACTAAGCAATAATAAATAAATAACCCCTACTCTAACACTTGCTTACTAGGCACTTAACCACTTGACCACTGGGCACTTAAACCCCCTTAACAACCAGACCAATTTTCAGCTTTCAGTGCTCTTACATTTTGAATGACAATTACTCAGTCATGCTACACCGTACCCATATGAAATTTGTGTCCTTTTTTTCACATAAATAGAGCTTTCTTTTGGCGGTATTTATTCACCGCTGGGTTTTTTATTTTTTGCGCTATAATTAAAAAAAGACCGAAAATTTTGTAAAAAAATGAATTTTTCTTAGTTTCTGTTATAAAATTTTGCAAATTAGTAATTTTTCTTCATAAATTTTGGCCAAGAGGTATACTGCTACATATCTTTGGTAAAAAAAAAAAACTAGTGTATATTATTTGGTCCTTATGTAAGTTATAGAGTCTACAAGCTATGGTGCCAATCTCTGAAAATTGATCACACCTGATATACTGACGGCCTATCTCATTTCTTGAGACCCTAACAAGACAGGAAAGTACAATTACCCCCCAAATGACCCCTTTTTGGAAAGTAGACATTCAAAGGTATTTAGTAAGAGGCATGGTGAATTTTTTGAAGTTGTAATTTTTTTCCCACAATTCTTTGCAATATGAAGATTTTTTTTCTTTTTTTTTTTTCACAAAATTGTCATATGTTAACAGGTTATTTCTCACACCCAGCATATGCATACCACAAATTACACCCCAAAACACATTCTGCTAGTCCTCCCGAGTATGGCGATACCACATGTGTGACACTTTTACACAGCCTGGCCACATACAGAAGCCCAACATGCAGGGAGCACCATCAGGCGATCTAGGAGAATAAATTACACATATCATTTCTTGACTACCTCTTGCAATTTTGAAGGTCCTGGACCACCAGGACAATGGAAACGCCCAAAAAATTACCCCATTTTAAAAAGTAAACACCCCAACGTATATTCTATGAGGCATAATGAGTCTTTTGAACAGTTCATTTTTTTCCAGTAGTTTTTGGAAAACGTGGGGAAAAAATGAAAACTCATTTTTTTTTTACACAAAGTTGTCCATTTATAAGATATTTCCAACACATAGCATGTACATGCAAAAATGACACCCCACAAAATATTCTGCTACTCCTCCCAAGTATGGCGATACCACATGTATGACACTTTTACACAGCCTGGCCACATGCAGAGGCCCAGCATGCAGTGAGCACCATCAGGTGTTCTAGGGGCATACATTTCAAATCTAATTTGACTACCTTTTACACTATTGTGAGGCACTGTGGTGGCACGGATAGGCAGTGTAGTGGCACGGATGAGCGGTGTAGTGGCACGGATAGGCAGTGTAGTGGCACGGATAGGCAGTGTAGTAGCAAAGATGGGCAGTGTAGTAGCACAGATGGGCAGTGTAGCAGCATGGATGGGCACTGTAGTGACATGGATGTGTCACGGATGAGAACTGATGTGGTATGGATGAGCATGAATGAGGCACAAATGAGCCATGGATGGAGATAGATGAGCACGGATGGGGATGACTGAGCACGGATGGGGATGACTGAGCACGGATGGGGATGAATGAGCACGGATGGGGATGAATGAGCACAGATGGGGATGGATGAGCACGGATGGGGATGACTAAGCACGAATGAGGATGGATGAGCACGGATGGGGATGACTGAGCACGATTGAGGATGGATGAGCATGGATGGGGATGGATGAGCACGGATGGGGATGACTGAGCACGGATGGGGATGACTGAGCACGGATGGGATGACTGAGCACGAATGAGGATGGATGAGCACGGATGGGGATGGATGAGCACGGATGGGATGACTGAGCACGGATGGGGATGGATGAGCACGAATGGAGATGACTGAGCACAACCTCTCACCCCCCTCTCTCCTCTCACACTGCACCGATCGGTGCGGAGAGGAGAGAGAAAAGCCGGCGGAAGCGCCGGCTTGTTTACATGTGACCGCTCCGTCATTTGATGGAGAGATCATGTGGTGAAAGGCTGCTCACAGTGGCCATTCATCGCGATCCGTGATGGTCACGGATGTTCCCGTGTGCGCGAACTAGGGGGCACGCAGAAAGCGCGATTCTGGGAGGATGTCAATGTACGTCCTCCCAGAGTTAAGCAACCGCCCTGCAGACGTATTTTGTCTATGGGCCGGTTGCTAACTGGTTAAACTCCCTTCTTGCCCAGGCCAATTTTCAGCTTTCAGTACAATTGCGTGGTCATGCAACACTGTACCCATATGAAATTTTTATCATTTTTTTTCACACAAATAGAGCTTTCTTTTGGTGATATTTAATCACCACTGGGGTTTTTATCAAAATATTTTTCATAGTTTGTTATAAAATTTAGCAAACAGGTAATTTTTCTCCTTTATTGATGTGCACTGATGAGGCTGCACTGATAGGCAGCACTGAAAGGTGGCACCAATGATGAGGCACTGATTGGCAGCATTGAAAGGTGGCACTGGCGGACATTGATAGTTGGCACTGGTAGGTGGTATTGGTGGGCACTGCTTAGTAGCGGTGGGTCTGGAGTGTGCGGGACCGATGTCCCGTTTACTCCAGATGGTAATCGGCTTTTTTTCTCCTCATGCTGACAGCTGATCATGTGGTGAGGGGCCGGGATCAACCCCTTACTCCGATCTGTGTTCAGCCGAGTCTCATGGACTTGCTGATCACAGAGCGAGCCCCGCGCGCCCCACAGGGCATCACATGCACGGAAGGACGTACATGGACGCCGTCTAGGCAATTCAGGCCCATGTTGTAGCCATCTTTTAACTAGAGCGCGAGTGGCAAGAGGGTTAAAAACATAAAATAATAATAAATAACTTAACACCCTAACACAAAATAAATAAATACATTATTATTATTATTATTATTATTATAAATAATAATAATATTTTTTTTGTTCAGGTTTGGGTGTTTATGTATTATTATTATTATTATTAATAATAATAATAATTTATTTAATATTTTTAAGGTTAAGGGGTAATTATTATTTATTTATGCATTATTACATATTATTCATTTATTTTATTTATTTATGATGATTTTTAGTTATTTGTGTATCTATTTTACATTTATTTGTTCAATTATTATTACTTCTTTATTTTTACAAATGTTTGAATTAGGCAGAAAAACGCGGAAAAAAATGAGAATAAAAACACGCTCAAATCTACCCGAATCGAGCTACAAAAAAAAACTCCAGAACATTTTTGAGCTTCAGGCTATCGACTTCGGGAGACTTGGAGCAGAGCTGTGAACCATCTCCATAGAGAATAATTGATAGATTTTTTTTCTCCTCCAGCGTTTTGGAGCTTTTGTGGCCCGAACTAATACACCCTCCACTAATATGTTACAGATACAGATATGAAACTTTAAAACTGCAACATCAATCACCCCACCCAAAAGTGATATTTCAGTTACAGAAGCAGTTTGTTGCCCAGAGTTAATAACGGCTGTCTTCTTGAACCTGCTGGGGACGTCAGTGTCTTGGCTGCTCCTGTGCCATTCTTACTAATACCAAATAAATATCCAGCAGAGATGGCGGGAAGCTCCTCGAAGGGCCTGAACATGAATGAACATGGGCATCTGGGGAAGTACAATGTAAAATTTTTTGCGGATTTTCCCAGTTGTGAACCATAGGTTATGCATATGGCCACCCATAGAAATGAATGGCTGTGCATAGCGGCATGAGAATTTGCTGGTATTTGCTTAGAAACACACATACATAAGGATGTATAACGCTGGGCGTTGTTTGCATCTATGGTATGCCCGTACCCATGCGTATGTTTATGCAAGTACCGGCGTATACCCGCATACAGCCATTGATTTCTGTGGTCAGCAATATGTAGCATTTGTGACTCCCATGTGGGAAAAACATCCAAACGTTACATTGTAGGGCCCAGGCGCCCATGTCATAGTGGACATGCAGAGCCAGGAAATCAGCACAGAATTCTCACCAAATGTTTTGGTGAAAGGTAGAAGATGATTGGCCACTGTGAGCGGACAAATCTGCTTTCAGGCTTTTATACCGGAGGGCCTTTTTTTTTTATTTATAGAGACAATCGGCTACTTTTAAACTGACACACAGTTTGAAAATTGTCTGCCTCCGCTGTGTGTAGGCGATAGTTATGGTCCATGCTTTATAATTAACTCCCACTTTAACTGCTGAGTAATTCTAACCAAGGTGATGATTGTACGTGACCACATAAAAAGAGCAGCCATGTACTTTGTATTATTATACACAGCATTGCCATTCCTTACATCCTATCCTGCTGGGGTTGTCCAGTCTCCTCGGTGCCAAGTCTGCCTGCCTTCCATACCAACAATAAAGCTGCATTCTAGAATATGAGGGCATTCATTTCATAGAGAAGTTGTCATTACTGACTTCTCTTTTAGAAAATTCTAGTTGCCTGACTGCAGAGGCCATGTATAGACCTCTTACTGAGACATAAGACACACATGTATGATGAACTTTTGTAAAAAAAAAAAAAAAAAAGTGAAGCGTGATCCATTTAATAAGAGCCACTTTACACCACTGATTTGCGGCCATGCACATTAATGCGGAACTAAACCCATCAATTTAATAGAATGCCAGAATTGCTAACTGTTACATTTTCTTGTGCTGTCAACCAGACTGGCAATCCATCAAATGGCTGGTGTCATAGCTGCAGAGGCGGCTCTAGGCTTTGTGAGGCCTTAGGCAAAACCTAGACACGAGGCCCTACTCATGCCCATAATGGAAAAAATAATTCAAGCGATAAAAAAAATTAACTTTATAAATTGCATATATTAAGAGCTTTAAAGTGCTGGTGTCAGTACTCTCTATCTCGGTGCTGGTGTCAGTGTCAAATTAGGCGGTTGCGAGGCCCCTGTGAGTGTGAGGCCTTAGGCGACCGCCTAATTTGCCTAATTAGAGAGCCGCCTCTGCATAGCTGATCACATGTGCAGCACCGTGGCAGTTGCAAGTCAAACAGAGGCTAAGATGGCAGCCTCCTTGGCTGAAAAGGATAAGGCCCCTTTCACACGGGTGGATAGAATTCAGCTTTTAGCTGGGAATACTGTAGATGAAGTTATCTACCGCAGCTAAACTCAGACAATGCTTTCCTATGGCCCCATTCACACACTGCATTTAGCTACGGTTTTGTTACATGGGGTTTTGTGCGGTTAGAAAAAATAAATTTGACTGCGTCCAGAACTGATTTATCCCAGCTAACTGCAGGCAATAGCAGTGTATTATTTCACCTGTGGATAGCAGCGACAACAAGGAAAGAAAAACAACAAGAAGCACATCAGAAATGGCAAGAATGTTCCACCTCAGCTAAACGCAGCCGCATGTAAACGCAAGTGTAGCCAATGTCCCCTTGGGGGTTTCTGGAAGTAGTGGTTCACCTGCTCATTAGGGTTGCCACCTCATCCCTTTAAACCCAAAGACATTCATTACCTAGGTTCTGTGGCTGATTAAGGATGTTAATTAAACACACTTGGTGCTTCATCTGAAATAAATTAGCCTCAGAATCTGTGTAATTTATATGTGTTCGGGTGCAACCACTTGCCGACCGTCAACCGCAGGTTGACGGCGACAAGATGGCTCTGCTAGGCAAACCGCCGTCATACGACGGCAGCTACCAGATCGAGCACTGTGAGTGCTCCATTTTTTTGATCACAAATGTGAGGAAAAATATAAATCGGCCAAAACCGTTGAAAAAAAATGTTTTTTTATAAATTTTTTTTGTATTTGTATTTTAGCAAAAAGTAAGAAATTTGAGTTTTTTTTGCAAAATTGTCGCTCTTCTTTTGTTTATAGTGGCGATCAGAAATGACGCAGCGGTGATCAAATACCCCCAAAAGAAAGCTCTATTTGTGGGGAAAAAAGGACGCACATTTTGTTTGGGTACAACGCCGCACGACCGCGCAATTGTCAGTTAAAGCGACGCAGTGCCGAATCGCAAAAAGTGCCCCGGTCCTAAAGTGTGAAATCCTTCCGGGACTGAAGTGGTTAAAGGGATGAGGTGGCAACCCTACTGCTCACACTGCCCTCAATCACACTCCTCGCTTGCATCCGAAGTCAGAAAACAGGCTGGCTCTTTGTTTTTTGTTTTTGTATTAGGGGGTTCAACTTGGATGGGGCAAGGGGTGATTATGGGATGCCCAAGGATCAACAGTTCTTTACACGGGACCTCTATATACACTCAGTTTATACACTATTCGTTCTTCCTCCAGCACAATTCCTGCTTCACAAATGCCTCCTTATTCCTCTCTCCTGCACAACACTTGCATCCGGCCTAGCTAGCACAAGGCGAGGCCTGCTCTGGCTTTGACCAGGCCTAGTAACCACCTTTTGCAGGCAGGGACTGCGGGCCCCTATAGCGTAGAGAAAGTTTGTAGATGTGCTAACTGGCCTGATGGACTACTGCTCCCAGCCCATCCTCTTCTAGGTCTCTATAGTCCTCCTGACTGCAAGCACCTGTACACTGCCCATTGACACCAAAGTCCCAGTCTCTCCCTGCACCTCTTCCAGACTGTCTTCCTCCCAATCTGCTGAAGAGTGCATCTCCACTTCCCTGGTCTTTGTCACTCACCGACACCTGGTGAACTCCTCCAAGAGACCCTGCTGGTAGTACTCTACTCCTGCTATTTTTTCCTGCTCCCCTTCTGCCTCTCCGCCAGGATTTCACTCCTCCTGGATGCACCCGAGCCAACGCCCCCCCCCCTCCCAGACTGGGAGCTCCCTCGGCAGTCTTCAGTACTCCGTCTCCATTCTCCAACTTCCACCTGAGCTCTCCTCCCCGACTGGGCTGCCCCAAGCTACTTGAGAAGGCCTGCCCTGTCAGGGCTTCCCAAACACCAAGCAGTTCCACCTCTTCTGCCCCACTCCCCTTTTTCAGAACTTTCTGGAAAAGCCAGGAGGGATCAACCAAAGAGTGTCACCACCTACAGTCACCAGCTACTCCCTGGACCACTCACATAAGAACATAAAATAAGAATAAGATGTGTCATATGTGTAGCGCCCCCATAGTGATAGGTGTGTTTTTGTAGTGAGTTTTTGTTAGGGGAGATAAAATCTAGTCAGGCCTGACAGTGAGTGCAGGCCTGATTTTTTTGATCTGAGCTGGGGAGTGGCTCAGGGAGTGCTGGGGATTCCAGGAAGGTACACCCCTTGGATACTCCTCCCTTTTCGAGTTGGAAAGCTCTGGAAAAGGGAATGGATGAGGAAGGTGTCACTTTCTGTTGTATGACAAGCAGCCCTGACCAATCCACAGTCTGGATTGGCAGGGGGCAGGCCTCCTTAAATACAGTGATCTGCCAGCAGGGGGGAGGAGAGTTTGGGTGGAAGTGATGAAGATGTAGCAGAGGTGCTGTGGAGGCCTCACCCGGGAGGGAGCCCCCAGTCTGGGGGGGGTGACCTTGAGGCCTGGAGAATCCGGTGCAGCCAGGAGTGGAGTTGATTCCTGGAGCACCACAAGGGAGTAGGAGAACAGCAGAGGTGCTACTGAGAACACTTTAAAGTATCCACTGGAGTCGGTGAGCGACAGACCCTGGGAGCTGGAAGAAAGTCCGGAGCAGGCTGGGAGTAGAATAGTGGACAGTCTGTGGAGGTCTCAGGAGCCAGTCAGGGGAAGGAGTGTCACTGAGAGGAAAGCAGGCCGGTGTGGTCTGGAAGATGGATGGGCTGGGAGTTGTAGTTCATCCATTACCCAAATAGCACCAACCTACTTAGCTACACAAATGAGGGTCCATGGCTTCACAAACTGGAGCCTGTGTCCCTTACCCACAAAGGGTGGTCCGGAGGTCCTCCTAGCAGACAGAGTAGGCCTCATCATTTGCTAGCTGCGGTGGAAGAGGAAGTGTCATGAAGGTCTGATAAATTTTCCTTCAGTCCTCTAACAGCAAGTAGTGTGCAGGAGAGGAAAAGGAGTAGTGTAACAGTCAGCAAGTAGTGTGCTGGAGGAGAAAGGAGAAGAGTAACGGTCAGCAAGTGTACGTGCTGGAGGAGAAAGGAGAAGAGTAACGGTCAGCAAGTGTATGTGCTGGAGGAAGAAGGAGTGTATATACGGCTGTGTATATAGAAGTTCCCGTGATCGATTCTTGTGCATCCCATAGTCATCCCTATCCCCATCCAAGTTTAACCCCTAAATAAAACAAATAAAAACAAAGTACCGGCCTGTTCAGTGACTCCGGGTGTGTGGATTGAGAGCAGCGGGCAGGTGGACCACAACTACCAGCCACCACCAAGGGGGCACATGGCTACATATGAAAAATGTAAGTACACACTACATTCATCACCGCTGCAAATCCATGAGATTAGAATCGGGTGTTACAGTATTAAATGCTAATGATTAGGATCTCCTTAGGAAATATGCCGGTGGAACCTTTCTTATTTAGCCCATTTATGACAGCTATATGCATTTATGTGGCTGCAAGGCAGGTGGACCTTAACATCGAGCAGCCACATATATGTGTCACTGTGTAGTTCTGGGGCATACTCTATTGGTGCCCCCAGAACTGAGACCAAGCTGTCATTGAAACAACTGTGTAGCAAATCACAGTGCAGAAATATCGGGAGCCCCTCCTACCGGCCATCCGACCCATTTAAAGCACCAGCTGCAGCCAACGTGAAGGGGTTAAACCTCAGCCATCTAGGGTTTGGCATTCTCTTTACTACTGATGCGTGGTGTCATCATGCCAAAATCAAAAGAGCTTTCTAAGGCTCTCATAAAAAGGTTGTGGGTTCCTAGGGGTCTGGCAAGGGATTTTAAAAGATCACCAAATTATTTGAAATGAATCAGCAAATCAGACCAATAGTTCACTGTTTTCTGCTATGATATCAAAGTGCACACATCTATAATCAGAAAGAGATTTCACTTGCAATTTAACCTGCATGAAAAGTGTGCCAGGAAAAGGACTTTGCTATCCAAAAATAAGCAAGACTACAATTTGCCAGTGAACATACAGGCAAAGACCAGGCCTTCTGTAACAATGCACTGTGGACTGATCATTCAAAGATAAAGTTGTTTGGCTAGAGTAACAATATACATGTTTGTTGCCAAGCAAATACAGCATTTCAGAAGACCCTTGTACCAACTGTGAAACATGATGGTGGAAATGTTATGGCATGGGGTTGCTTTTCTGCTTTAGGGCTTGAGTAACTGGCAGTTATTAACCAGTTAACAACCGCCCTATAGACAAAAGACGTCTACAGGGCAGTTGCTTAATTCTGGGAGGATGTCTATTGATCCCCTGGGGCGCGCACATGGGAACATCCGTGACCGTCGGGTCCGAGGGACCCGACTGATCACGGATCGCGGTGAATGGCCGCTATGAGCGGCCTTTTACCATGTGATTGTGCCGTCAAATGACGGCGCGGTCACATGTAAACAAGCCGGCGGGAGTGCCGGATTTTCTCTCTCCTCTCCGCACCGATCGGTGCATTGTGAGAGGAGAGAGGGGTAGGAAAGACGTGCTGCAGTGCTGTGGGCAATGTGTAATGCCCACAGCACTGCTATGTGACAGGAATGCACACCCACCCAGCCATCAATCACCCACCCAGCCATCATCACCCACCCATCCACCCCCCTACCCATCATCACCCACCCACCCATCCACCCCCCCACCCATCCTCACCCATCCATCCACCCCCCACCCATCCTCACCCAATCCATCCTCACCCACCCATCCTCACCCAATCCATCCTCACCCACCCATCCTCACCCAATCCATCCTCACCCACCCATCCATGCTCACCCATCCAGCCATGCATGCTCATCCATGCTCACCCAGCCATCCATCCGTGCTCACCCACCCAGCCGTGCTCACCCATCCATCCATCCATGCTCACCCACCCAGCCATGCGCACTCATCCATCCATCCATCCATGCTCACCCATCCATCCATGCTCACCCATCCATGCTCACCCATCCATCCATGCTCACCCACCCAGCCGTGCTCACCCAGCCAACCATCCATGCTCACCCACCCAGCCGTGCTCACCCAGCCATCCATCCATGCTCACCCAGCCATCCATCCATGCTCACCCACCCAGCCGTGCTCACCCATCCATCCATCCATGCTCACCCATCCATCCATCCATGCTCATCCACCCATCCATCCCCATGCATGGCTTATTTGTGTAAAAGATGGTCAAATTAGATTCTAAATGTATGGCCCTAGAACACCTGACGGTGCTCCCTGCATGTTGGGCCTCTGTATGTGGTCAGGCTGTATAAAAGTGTCACTCATGTGGTATCACCATACTCGGGAGGAGTAGCATAATATATTTTGGGGTGTCATTTTTGCTATGTACATGCTGTGTGTTAGAAATATTGTATAAATGGACAACTTTGTGTAAAAAAAAAAAATGCGTTTTCATTTTCTTTCCACATTTTCCAAAAACTTGTGGAAAAAATGACATGTTGAAAAGACTCACTATGCCCCCTAGAATATACGTTGGGGTGTTTACTTACCAAAATGGGGTCATTTTTTGGGCGTTTCCATTGTCCTGGTGCTCCAGGACCTTCAAAAGTGCAAGAGGTAGTCAAGAAATTAGATGTGTAATTTATGCTCCTAGAACGCCTGATGGCGATCCCTACATGTTGGGCCTCTGTATGTGGCCAGGCTGTGTAAAAGACTCACATGTGGTATCGCCATACTCAGGAGGAGTAGTAGAATGTGTTCTGGGGTGTAATTTGTGGTATGCATATGCTGGGTGTGACAAAATAACCCGTTAACCTATGATAATTTTGGGGAAAAAAAAAATTTCATTTTGCAAAGAATTGTGGGAAAAAATTACAACTTCAAAAAATTCACCATAACCCTTACTAAATGCCTTGGAATGTCTACTTTCCAAGAAGGGGTCATTTGGGGGGTATTTGTACTTTCCTGGCTTGTTAGGATCTCAGGAAATGAGATAGGCTGTCAGTGCATCAGGTGTGATCATTATTCAGTGATTGGCACCATAGCTTATAGACTCTTTAACTTTCACAAAGACCAAATAATATACACTATTTTTTTTTTTTTACCAAGGATATGTAGCAGTATAAATTTTAGCCAAAATTTATGAAGAAAAATTACTAATTTGCAAAATTTTATAACAGAAACAAAGAAAAATTCATTTTTTTACAAAATTTTTTTGGTCTTTTTTTAAGTATAGCGCAAAAAATAAAAAACCCAGCGATGATTAAATACCACCAAAAGAAAACTCTATTTGTGTGAAAAAAAGGACACACATTTCATATGGTTACAGTGTCGCATGAGTGAGTAATTGTCATTCAAAGTGTGAGAGCGCTGAAAGCTGAAAATTGGTCTGGTTGTTAAGGGGATTTAAGTGCCCAGTGGTCAAGTGGTTAAGCCACCTATGAAGTCTGCATCAAACTGTTTTTGGTGAAAATGTAAAGCTAAGTTCAAGTTAAACTGGAAATAGATCTTTTAACTCAATAATGATCCAAAGCGCTCTGTAAAATTCACAAAATGAATATGCACATAGAGGAGTATGAACTGGCCTAGTCTAAGCCCTGATCTGAACCCCACTGAAATGTTGTGAGGATTTGAAAGGGGCATTTCATGCAAGGAAACCCACAAATATTCTACATTTTAAGGAATTTTGCATGGCGAAGTAGTCAAAAACTGATATTAAAAATCAGTAGGCAGTTCTTCAAAATGCTTACCATGAGTCATTTCTACTAAAAGTGCTTCTGGGGCCAAGGGTGTACTTACTTTTACATTATTACATCTATTGAAATTTTTGTTGAAAATTTAGGGACCTTCGATTGTAAGCTCCTTGAGGGCAGAGACTGATTAAAGAATATATAATTTATATGTAAAGTGCTAGATATACTTTAATTTCACCCCCATCCAGCCTCTGGCATTAACACAGTATTACCAGTTCTTAAGCCTTTTAGTATTTCTGTCATGATAAGTCACAAGGCCAGTTTGGGCCCTTTGAGACGGCCTTGCTTGCAGGCAGCAAATGTTTTCTATATCAGACTAATTCTCTCACCAGATGTACAAAAAGATCTGGGTAAGGAACAAATGGCACCTCCAACCACCCTGACTATGGCCCCTTTTGGCAGTCAAGTCAAAGGCTATATTAATACGCTCACCATTATGCCATCCCCGGGAGGTACACTGGAGGTCATTCAAGCTGGCTGATCTTACAGTGTCTGGAAATGGTTAAACTGCTTCTCGGAGCAGCTAACAATTTTCACAAAGATGGCAAAGATAACATTCAAGATTTTATATATGATACCCAGATGACATGCTTCGCCCTCACCAGCTGGTAAGACTCAGCTGACATTTGGTGCCAGAACTGTTAGAGGCCATATGTTCCCGAAGAGCTACAGCTGAGCCAAACTAAAACCTAACACCAAACTAGGAATGAGCTCCAGGTTCAGGTCCACCATAAGTTTGACCCATACCCAGCTTCTTCCCAGATTTGCCCAATTCACCCACTTGAATATCAACCAGAAGCCTGCCATATAGCAGCACTACCACTGTTATATGACATGCCAGATTATCGGCACTGCTGGAATGTAAACAGCCACAGAAATTCTGGGTGACATATTCTGGGTGCCATATATGGTCCTTATCATATTGAGTCAATGACGTTGACGTTGTACCACTGTGTTTACATTTACATGGAGCAGTGCAGTGGAGCCATCATTTGAGACAGAGCTGCATTGGTGGGTCATAAGACATCACTCCTTGTAAATAACGCTAGATAGATCTACATTACTGAATGACATGATTGACTTTGGATTTACATTTTGGGATATTCTTATTTTAGGTGGGGGAGGGGGGTAGTTATTAAAGGCTGCTTTTTTTCCCCAAGAAATAAAGGCTGCTGATATTTACTTTTTCATTTGTTTTGTGAATGAGTAACAAAGGGAATTATTTGGGGATGAGGCCCCAATGCCTTGCTGGGGCATGGCTTTGTTGCCCACCCTTGCAAGATACTCTCCCAATGTTGGGGGAATAATTTCTGGGATGGTTTGGGATGCGAGGGGTAGGGGGAACAGATACGCTTGCTACCCTCCTCTCTTTTCTTGCCAGTCAAGTTGAATGCCTGGATAAGGGCCTGGTACAGATTTTGAGGGAGACAAACCCGGCTGGCCAGGAAAGAAAGGGGCAGTTAGCGGGTACCCTCCGAATTCCTTACCAGGTCACATGTCTTCAACTTTATTTATTCTAGAGGAGGCTTCCAGATTTCAATAAGCCCCACTCCTTCCTCATCCACTGGGCCAGAGATGTGGGGAAGAGGCTCCTGTTGGCATCAACATGTCAACATGGAGACAAGGTGTCTTGCTGGAGAATGTAGCTTTGCTGTCTGCCCTTGCAAGGTACCCTCCCATTGGTGAGGGCATGTGGCCTGGTATGATTCACTCACAGCCCTTTTTCCTGACTACATGTCTGGATAAGGGCCTGATATGGATCTTGAGGGGAAACCTACACATTTTTTCCAGTCCAATTTTTTGTAAACAATGTGTACAAAAAACAGCATGGGGTGCCCAGTGGTTGTCATCGGGACATGTAAGTGCAGACAGAAAGTTTTTATTGTCAGAAGTTCTAACCATTCCCCGCTCAACAAAATTTGTATTTTTGTTTTTGTCAGCATTCCCATTGGAGGTATTTCGTATTACCCCAGGAGGGACACAGACAACAATAAACTCCTGACAGAGGATTCAACCCTTCCCACTCTATCCAAACCCCAAAAAAGCTGACTATATACTATTGGAATTTCTTCAAAACATTTTATTTTTAATTTTTTGATTTTCTAATTGTTAGTGAGGAGAATTCGATTTTTGTTTTCGACAATGACAGGAAAATTCAAAGAAGCCAAATGGAAATTTGTTCAGCAAATAAATTAATTTCTAATAACGAATATGGTTTTCGTTCGGGAAATTACATTTATTCCAAAATCAAATGTTAAAAGCAAATGTACTTTCGAATGACATTCATGCAGTCATCGTATGTACAAAGAAATTTCTAAAGTTTTATTACGTATCATTGTATTAAAACATAAATGATATTGTAAACTATAATTTAAAAAAGAATATGCTCTAAAATATGAATATATGTTTAAATAGCTTTTATGTATGCTTTATACATAGTATAGTGTTTGCACATGCGGTAACTATGTCACCTGTGCTATGTGACACGATGGAGCTCATAAAAATATTCTAGATTCATAGCAAGAAAAAAGGACTTTATAATGTAACTCCAGGCAAACCACTAAAACAGGGGTGAAACATTGATTTTCTGCTTTATCTCCCGGAGGATTGTTTTTTTACGCAGCAATTCTGGTAACATCTCTGCCAATCACTTTGCTGCCTCCAGGGTCAGCTCTCTGCTCATTGGACAGAAGTGATGATGCTGATTCCCTGTCCAATGGGGAGGCTGGAAGGGGAGAGGTGACACAGGAAGCTGATTAGATAAACCAGGAAAATTAAGAGCGAGTTTAGGTACTAAAGCTGGACATACACTGTTAATTTATTTCACTCAGCCACACAAATGAGGTGGATGAAAGAATTCCCCGCCCCCCCATCCCTCCTCTGGGACCAAACGTTATCAGAATACACTGATCGGCAGCTGCGGCCACTGATCAAGAAAACATTTTTGCTTGACAGAAATCGATCAATAAACTTCTGTTGTAGGAATGGCCACATGCTGATTGAAATTCAGCCACTACCTGCTAAATCAGACGGTCTTTGATCAGTGTATGGCCAGCTTTAGTGTGTCACCGGTCTGGCTGTGTATTGTATAAACAGCCAATTCAGTTGTATACCTAATTGTTTGCCTGGACTTTCGCTTCAACTCATGTGCCCTTTTGATTCAGGTTTACAGGTCCATAAAAAAACAGGACACTATAAAAATAAAGGCAAAACTTTTATAAAAAAATGTGCATATCATAAGGGAGGATTATAATCCCTGTCAACTTTTTCTCTGCCATCTGTGTCCTATTGGGGAGATTTCCCTTCACTTCCTGTCCCATAGCCAAACAGGAAGTGAAAAGAAATCCCTAGTTATCACTAGAAATAATGTCCCCATTGGAGGATTTCTTTCTATTACTGTTCTGGGGACAACCCAACATGTGGGACTTTCTTTTACTTTCAATGATAAACAAATAGGGAGGACAAATAGAGAGGGTGAATCTCCCTAAGAAAGACACAGACAGCAATAAAATCCTGACAGGTGTAGAGCGTACCCCTGAAGGAGCTGTTTGTAATGTATTGAGTCCCCTGCTCCTGTGCCCACAAGTTGACAAATAGCACTGTGCACTCAGACACAATAGTACACCAAACCATCAAACTATATCAAGGAATATATTGCACAGTAGGTTAGCAGAAGAAAGAAATTCCCTGTTAAAATAAGCAACTTCTCCTAAACCCTTTACTGGGGCAATCCTAAGTAAAGAGAATTGTGCCAGACTAACAGTTCAGCTGTCTGTTATATACTCTCTTCTGCTGGCTAGCTCGTTGGGGCCCAGCTGTTATGTCGGAGCACTCAGGATAACGTTCCTTTAAGCACTGATGATGACACTGACTCTGGTCCCTTTAGGCACTGATAATGTCACTGGCTCTGTGATACTTGCAGGCAAAACTGCCCCTCTTTTGTTAAAGTGTAATGTGGATTTGGCCAGCGGCCTCTCCTCAACTTTTTGTATTAGCAGGTGGTCTGCCACTGTAAAGTGGATGAAACAGAGCCAGTCTGTGTCCATAGTGTACTTCCCCCTTGGTCAGGCAGTAAGCTTTCTCAGCATCCTTGGTTCTCTCCAATGTCCTCAGATGTCTCTCTTTCAGGTGCAGGGCTGAGCGGTCTCCCAGCAGCCAAATGTACTCACATTCCTCTCAAAATAGACTCCACACTTCTCAGTCTAGGAAAACAGTAGGTAACCACCTCTCCTCTTTGCCACTGGTGCCTTCTGGGATATGCAGTCCATACCTTCCAGCTCACCAAGCCAGCTCAGTCTGTCAGAACTACACCTCCCACAATCCTAGCAGTCCACATCATGTGTTCCTTCATATTGGGTAGAGGGTGGACTCAACATTAGCCGTACACAGCTTTACATGCTCATTCACACTCCAGCTAAAAAAAAAGCTGTTTTTAGGTTGTTAGGGTTCATGCACACTGCATCTCGGAAGCGGCTCCTTCAGGTTTTTGAGCTCTCATTTTTTTCTGCCTGGAAACTCCCCTCCATTTTAGCCAATGTGTCCATGCACACTATGGCTTTTTCAGGAGTTTACAGGCATATGCTCCTACAGGCAGAAAAACCCCCCACCAAACTCACGCTTTTGGGAGAAGCTTTCGAGCAGAAAAGACCCCCAAGTGCGGTCAGTGCTGCAAACTGGGCTACACAGGTGTTCTAATCTCTCTCTACTCAATATAAAATGTTTTTCCTTTAGTTACACTTTAAAAAGTAAAGAAATGCAGATATTTGTTACTGATTCATTTACGTTCCTCTGCCTCGGCAGCATCGTGCTTACAGGTGCACTCCAATCAAAACTGAACATTATTAGTGTATCCATAATCAATCTGTAAAATCGCATATTCATTTCCACATTGTGTTTTAATGATTTCTATCCTATTCCTATTACTCTGAATGATCATGAAGTGTGTAAACTTACTTTGTGAAGCTCTTCACACAATTAGTTCACTATGTCCTGTGAGTAGCATTGTTGTGTCACACATTTTACAGAGCCTGCCTTCTGATCTACAGAGACGCTGAGAGGAGGAGTTTCAGGAGGCAGGGTCAGTACAGGAATCACTGCAAGTAAGCAGCAAGGTATCATGGGATATGTAGTCCTTGGAAATTGAGAAGAAGCAGCAAAGCATGCAGGGAGTGCAGGTGGGAAGAGACGGCCAGCAGACAGGCAGAGCTCACAACATGAATGGAGATTTTCAGTAAGCCTATATTGGATTGTCAAATATAACTATTGTTTATATTATTATTACAATGCTGATGTTATACAATAAAAGGGTATGCTGTGACCATGGAACTCATTCACACTTTGAATACAGAGTGCAAATCTTATCTACTCAGAGGTCCCCAATTTCATCCAAGCACTGTTGTACTGCACTCCACTTTCTTTTGTCTGTGGTCTGCTATGGGAGCTCTTTTTGCTAACCTGTTTGTAATGTCGGAGAGGTGTTCCCAAACACACCCGCAGCAGACTCCTCTCTGTCTCTCACAAAGAAGCTTCTCACAGACACCAATCAGATTTAAACCCACTTTGGAATTGTGAGAGGCCATTTACGCTTCTCCACTGTTGTGTGCAGGGCCCGGACAAGGGGTGGGCAGAAGGGGACGGCTGCCCTGGGCACTATGGTATCATGTGAGGTGGGGGGCACCACAGGGAGATTGGGAGGAGGGAATTTGTGTTGGAAGGGAGAATTTGGGGGTTTGGGAGGGGGAAAGTATTGTTTTAGGAAGGTAAATTTGAGGGGGGGGTACTAAGAGTACTGATCTGGGGGATTTGTTGTGGGAGAGGGGATTGGGGGAAGAAGATCTGTGCTAAGAGGGGGGATTTGGGGGGAATTTGTGCTCGGAGGGAGGGATTTGAGGTAGAGGGAAAAGATGTGCACTAGGAGGTGATTTTTTTTTGGGGGGGGGGGCATTTGAGCTGGGGGGGATTTAGGCGATGGGGGGCAAAGATTTGCGCTAAGAGGAGGGATTACAGCAGGGGGATGGATTTGTCCTGGGAGGTGGGAGGAATTTATGCTTAGGGGGTAAGCATGTAGATTAGTGCTCAGTGTTTTGGTGGGGGGATTTTGCTGACACATAATGCTCATACATCTTGGGGGTGGGCACAGTTTGGCATGTTCGCCCTGGGCTCTAGATGACTTTGCATCACAGTGCCTTTCATTGTGTATTGTACAGTAGATCCCAACACGCAATGCACCACAGTGCATATATTGTGCGTTGTGTTTTTAAAAAAGGGTCAAGTATATCTTTTATCCATTGCAGTTAGTTGGCATTCCTAATGAACAGGCTGCATTAACACAGCACACATTAACGCATGTCGTAACTAAAATGAACGTGTGTGCATTAACACAATACTTAAAATAGTATTAAACCCAAAAGCAAACGTATTATGATTGCAGCTTACCAGTTGTGCTGCATTCATTTTCTTTTTCAGGCTTTCTTTCTTCTATTTTCACCTGGTGATGCAGCCAGCAAATCTGTTGTTTTTCAAAAGAACAAACTCTCCAGCAGAATGTATGCATTTACATGGATGAGGCAAACCACTTAAAGCAGAGCTCCACCCCAGAGCATTTGGCACCCGGGGCGGATCCTATATCCCCCCCGAAAAACGCAAGGTGGTGCAGATTTGTAGGGATTAAATCAGATGGTGAGGAGGCAATATAATGCTTCCTTGTCGTCTGTCAAACACCCTCTGAAAAGCGATATTTTGTGGTTCACTCTTCAGAGGGCAACAGTAGTGTACCTTAATCAACAGCAATGCCCCTCACAGGTCCGATCCTAGGGTCACAGATGCCTGAGTGCAATAATATTTCTGACGCCCCCACATGGGCTTGGTCATCTTACTAACTCCTCCCCTTTACAAATGTTTCTATGGCAATGACTGCAGCCTCATCGGTGTCAATCAGTGCAGCCTCATCAGTGCCCATCAGTGCAACCTCACCAGTACCCATCAGCGCAGGCTCACCAGTGCCCATCAGCGCAACCTCACCAGTGCCCATCAATGCAGCCTTATCAGTGCCCATCAGCACAGCCTCAGCAGTGCGCATCAATGTAGCCTTACCAGTGCCCATCAGCGCAGCCTTATCAGTGCAGCCTTACCAGTGCCCATCAATGGGGGGGCAGCAAGGGGGCCCCTCAGATGTGTCATTTCAAATGCAGCATTGTTAGTCACCCCCCCCCCCCAATACCTGGTCTGCCTCAGCTTCTTCTACTTGGGTCCTGGGTGCACTGCTTGTCCTGTCCTGCAGGTGGTTCCTTCCGCAGCTGGGAGCCCGGGACCGCTGTTACATCCCTTCCTCCTGGGCACCACAGCTGGGCAACTGGCCTGGGCTGGAGGAAATTGGGGGGGGGGTTAAAGGAGGTCGGGTCCGGTCAACGGGTCGACACCACGGGTCCTCCTTCCCTACATTGTCG
>BLSH010555641.1:555023-570433 GCA_018402905.1 Glandirana rugosa
CGCCCGAGACCCTGGAGCCACGACCCCCGTCTACCATAGGAGGTATTCCCAAACTCCATAGCGACTCCTTTAGGGCTAAAGAGGGCCTGTCTCTGTTGAAGGATCAGGTTGCTTTTCCCCCTCTCGGCAGCGGTGCTGGTGTTGAGGGCTGGGGAGCTTTGCAACCCATATGCCCATATTGTGCACTCTTTTTTTTTTTTTTCAGATGTACTTACCTGCCCTCACCTTAGTGGACATGGCTGGTCTCTATGTAAGCTGATCGTCTCTGGTTCACCCCTGAGCTAAAATACTAGTGGTATAATCTCTGGAAGTATTGTTCATTCCAGCAGTAAACTACTACAAGTAACTTAATCGCATATCCACCTGCGGTGTATCCTACAACTCCTGGCATCTCCAGGCAGTCTCACATCCAGTCATTAACCAGGTCCGACCCTGCTTAGTCTCCCAGATCAAATGCGATCTGGTGCGTTCAGGGTGATGCGACTGTAGGCCCCTAAGTAGCCCCAGACCACATACTCCCCAGCAGCCCTTTGCAGAGTCAGAACACCATACACCCTTATGGAGGATACCATCTGCCCCCAGCACCGAGGTCCCAGAGCCCGCAGCCAGCTAGTCGCAGCACCCCAGGAGTTCCCGACTACCAGCAGCAAATAGACCCCCTTGAAAACGTAGGTGAGGTGTAAGGCATTTCAAGCCAAAGTGACATGAGTTGATGCGGACAATCCCAGGATCTGTGCATAAAACTAACATGTAAGCAATAGCTGTCAGTACATATGTCAGTTACTGGATCTGCTGCATCATTTATAAGTCACATGGAAGCAGTAGGGTTAACAGACCCCATATAATTGGCACTAGTAGCTTAACTACCTTAGACAATGTACTGCAGTGGATATTATCGCAACCAAGCACTAGATCACAAACACATTGCATGAAGCCTACAGAGACAAGCCTGCTCAGTTCATGTAAAAGATTCAGCTCAGCACAGCACAGCCAACACCTGTTATCAGCCTAATCATTAGCAGTCCTGCAGGCACAACCACAGCCTGAACTGACACCATGGCCAAACAGCAGTCTTCACCTTGTGATCTCTGCTTAGAGGTGCAGGTTAATCGCATAACCTGCAGACTTCTAATCACATAACTGTAGCTGCATACTATCGATTTGTGCACCATGTGGTGCCTTACCAACTCCATGCCCTATGGCCAACAGGAAGTCCACTGAAAGTCCATCCATGGAGACATGATGAGGAAGCAATCCTTAGAGACCAGCCGCCTTCCACCCCCCCAATCCCTGGAACATGGGGAGGGGGAGGCCTCCCCCATATAGGAAGATTTACTCCCTGTACAGTGGGGAGCGTCGTTAACAGGAGAGTTTGAACCTGCGCGGTTGGCCAGATGAATCCGGCAAGGTGAGGGAAAAAGAAAAATTTATGCCTTTCAGCATCAGTGTAACCAGCTGAGCAGTGAGGAAAAAAAGGAGAATGAGGCCTGGTGGGAGGTGTTTGACTTTATAGTGTAACCGGATCCTGGAACTGGGCGTGGGGGCGGAGCCAGCCCATGCGTATATGCTGTCATGCTTGTGTCAGGAAAGATAATTTTGTAATAACATTTAATTACAACATGACCTGTGTAGCAATTGTATATGCTATATTATTTTTTTTCCCATGAAAGGAGTTCCCTTTGAAGGAAACATTTTTTGGGGTTTAAATATATTTTAATGGATACTGAAGATTTGTGGAGCTTCTATTATCTTTTTTTTTTTTTTACTTTGTATTTTTTTTTTACAATTTCTGTGTGCACATGGAAAGGACAGTAACTGCTGTTATTGACATGGATTTGTTTACTAACAAAGTAATGTGATCACCAAGTAAGCAATAACATGATGATCACATAGCTTACTTTTTTGTATACCATCAAAACCTTTGGTTATCATGTCATATTTTTAAGCACATTTTGCCTAAGAAGTCCACAGGATAAAAACTGAGGCTGATTTTAATTAAGCCCAACTCCAATCAAAAATTAAATTTAAATAATGCATTGTGTATCAATTACCTTGTCTGGATTACAAACCCAGCTTCTTAAGCCATCCTGCTGTGTAATGGATCAAAGTCAAAATTTCCTCTACGAGCCAAGCTAATATTCTGCCCTGAGGACCAGACATTTTTCTCTTCTTCATAACTTCCTGGTCCCCTCACTGCCCCTATGAGTTCTCCTGCCTTTGGCGCCTATGAGAGAGGACCTGGCCACTGGAAGTGTCTCCTCCACCAACAGGAGATGTCCACATCATGCAGGCGGTGATGAGTACATCCGAAGAACAACCCCTGGAAGTATAGAGAAGGATGGCTATGTGACTGTGGCTTCAGCTAAGTAGAACTCATATTTAGTTTAGTCAGATCTGACAGTGCTGGCAAATCAGCACAGGAACACATGAGTGGCCATTTGGATGTTTTTGGTTTTAATCTGTTTTAATTTTGAATAAATTGTTTTGCGCAATGAAAGGTGTTCTTTTATTTTCTTATCCTTTGTGAGATGCTTGTTGGGATTATCATGCCGTCCCTGGTCAGATGTGTGGTGACCTCTTCATCCTCTTGAATCCCCACGTTGTTGGTCGATTGGGCTTTTATATCTCCTTTTTCTGGTAAGTGTGAACCCCTGTCACTTTTGTGTTGCTATTTGACGCAACATATTTGATGAACTGTTATGATGATGAACTGTCCACTATCTTAATTCATTTATTATTGTTTTTTTTGCACAGTATCTATGCACATTGGCAAGTTGGCACTTTCACGTTGCAGTTATTTTTGTACCATATTTTTGAATTGCACAGCAACCATTGTCATATGTTTGATTAATTGATCATTATCCTCAATTTCTATCAATTTATCAATTTTTCTTATTATCTATGCACATTGGCACTTTGTGATTTAGCTTTATGCACTTCTTGAGCGAATCATTGTTATAATATGTTTGATTAACTGATCATTACCCTTAATCTTTATCTAATTATCAATAGTTATTATCCATGCACATTAGCACATGATTTACCTCTATGCACTTTTTGAATTTTGTTATGGTGCAATAGTTTTTCTATTAGTGACTATCCAATCACTTTATTTGTCTATATATGTGCATACATTACTGAGGTGAAGGTGAGCGCCAATTACTTATCAAATTTTTGACACTATACCTTTCCAGGTTTTCCTGTGTATAAGTAGGCTGCACAACCAAACATTTATCCTAGTTTCACCTCTACATTTATAGGGCTCCAAGATGTGTTATTTTGCATTTTTATTTTCATGCATTTTGTGTTTTACTTTTTTTACTCTCTCTCTTTAAACACACTGTAAAAACACTGTACATTGCAGGTTGCTATGGAGCGGTCCGCGAAGCTGGCCGCCTCATCCTTAACAGCCACTGAGTCATCAGCTGTCAGCGGGGTTCCCCGCTGACATCTGAATGTAAAAATAAAAAAAAAATTAACGACAAAAAAAAAAAACTTGAAAAACGGTGCCCCCCCCCAGGTCAATACCAGGCCCTTCGGGTCTAGTATGGATTCGGAGGGGACCTCCCCCACCAAATTTTTTTTAAAAAATGGCATGGGGTCCCCCCAAAATCCATGCCAGACTCTTATCCGAGCATGCAGGACAGGAAAGGGAGGGGGCGAGCGAGCGCCCCCCCCCTCCAGAACCATACCAGTCCACAAGCCCTCAACATGGGGAGATGGGTGCTTTGGGGCGGAGGGCTCTACCCCTGCCCCAAAGCACCTTGCCCTCATGTTGATGAGGACAAGGGCCATGGTTGTGGGGGTCTGCTGGCAGGGGCTTATCGAAATCTGGAAGCCGTCCCCAGATCTCGGCCCCACCCTATGTGAATGAGTATGGGATACATTGTACCCCTACCCATTCACCCCAAAGAGCAGTTACATGTACAGTAACACTTTAATGCAATCACCAGTGGCGTATCATCCATGTGTGCAGGGTGTTCACTGCACACAGGCCCCAAAAGAGGGGGAGGGGGCACTGTGACCCACCCTGCACACATGGATGATTGTCCCTTGACCAGTGCGGCAGGCGGACAGTTGCAAGCACCGATCTCCCTGCATAGCTTTTCTGACAGCTGCACCTCCTCCTCTTCCTCCCGCGGCTGTCAGCTGAAATGCCATACAGGGAGATTGGTGCTTGCAACTGTCCACCCGCCACACCATTCATCCCCCCCAATGTCTGCCGTGTCCTCCTCCTCCGGCCCGCGGTGTGCTGCGCCTCCTCCCCCTCCTCTCCAGTCAGCTGCTAGGGGGGAGGAATGTGTCAGGATGGAGAGCGGAATAAGGGGCCGGTAAAATTCTCATTATAAAGAGAATTTGCATATATTTAAGATAAAATATCAACTTAATGATTGCCAGGGGTATACATTTTCATGTGACAACACTGAAAAAATTACACATTGCTACAGTGTAAAGTAGTGAGTGTACAGCTTGTATAACAGTGTAAATTTGCTGTCCCCTCAAAATAACTCAACACACAGCCATTAATGTCTAAACTGCTGGCAACAAAAGTGAGTACACCCCTAAGTGAAAATGTTCAAATTGGGCCCAAAGTGTCAATATTTTGTGTGGCCACTGTTATTTTCCAGCACTGTCTTAACCCTCGTGGGCATGGAGGTCACCAGAGTTTCACAGGTTGCCACTGGAGTCCTCTTCCCCTCCTCCATGTTGACATCACATAGCTGGGGGATGTTAGAGACCTTGCGGTCCTCCACCTTCTGTTTGAGGATGCCCCAAAGATGCTCAATAGGGTTTAGGTCTGGAGACATGTTTGGCCAGTCCATCACCTTTACCCTCAGCTCCTTTAGCAAGACAGTGGTCGCCTTGGAGGTGTGTTTGGGGATTGCTATCATGTTGGAATACTGCCCTGCAGTCCAGTTTTCGAAGGGAAGGGATCATGCACTGCTTCAGTACATCACAGTACACGTTGCCATTCATGGTTCCCTCAATGAACCGTAGCTCCCCAGTGCCGACAGCACTCATGCAGCCCCAGACTATGACACTCCCACCACCATATTTGACTGTAGGCAAGATGCACTTGTCTTTGTACTCCTCACCTGTTTGCCGCCACACACCCTTGACACCATCTGAACCAAATAAGTTTATCTTGGTCTCATCAGACCACAGGACATGGTTCCAGTAATCCATGTCCTTAGTCTGCTTATCTTTAGCAAACTGTGGTCCTTCTGGGATGACAACCACGCAGACCAATTTGATGCAGTATGCGGCCAATGGTCTGAGCACTGACAGGCTGACCCCCTACCCCTTCAACTTCTGCAGCAATGCTGGCAGTACTCTATGTCTATTTCCCAAAGACAACCTCTGGATATGACGCTGAGCATGTGCACTCAACTTCTTAAGTTGACCATAGTGAGGCCTGTTCTGAGTGGAACCTTTTATTGTTAAACCGCTGTATGGTCTTGGCAACCGTGCTGCAGCTAAATTTCAGGGTCTTGGCAATCTTCTTATAGCCTAGACCATCTTTATGTAGAGCAACAATTCTTTTTTTCAGATCCTCAGAGAGTTCTTTGCCATGAGGTGCCATGTTGAACTTCCAGTGACCAGTATGAGAGAGTGAGAGTGATAACACCAAATTCACACCTGTGACCTTGTAACACTAACGAGTCACATGACATCGGGGAGGGAAAATGGCTAATTGGGCCCAGGGGTGTACTCACTTTTGTTGCCAGTGGTTTAGATGTTAATGGCTGTGTGTTGAGTTATTTTGAGGGGAGAGCAAATTTACACTGTTATACAAGGTGTACACTCACTACTTTACATTGTAGCAAAGTGTAATTTCTTCAGTGTTGTCACATGAAAAGATATAATAAAATATTTACAAAAATGTGAGGGGTGTACTCCCTTTTGTGAGATACTGTATATATATCGTATGTGCTGGTGGGTCCTTCTGTAATAGCAGCAATTCAAAGGCACTTGGTTTGGCAAGAATATCAGAGATCGAAGAGAGATTCGTCTGTTCATTAAATTTCAATGCTGAGGCTGCTGGGAATCTGTGTCCTCAGTCCCTTTCTCTGTCTCAAAAGGGAGATGTCGGGGGTCTGTTTAGACCAAAGCCCCCCAACAGGACTGATAAAACAAATTGCAATAAATATTTCAAAATTAAATTGTATATAAATGATAAAAAATAAAATTGGGTAAAAAAATAATATAAAATAAAAAACTACTAACACCAGCCCCTGCCCCCCACCCCCCAGCCCTACCGACACTGTCCACAGTCCCAACCCCCTTCCCCCAACAAGGCATTGTGGAAAAAAAAAAAATTAAAAACAAATTAAATTGTAAAAAAATATCTATATAAATTAAAAAAACTATTGACACCAATGACACCATCCACTGCTCTACTAGCACTGTCTACTACCCTACCAACACCATCCACTGCTCCATAACCGCCCCCCCGCCCCCTTTCCCAGAAGCACTGTGAAAAAAAATAAAAAACAAAATTGTAAAAAATAATACAAATACTGACGCCATCCAGTGGCCCTCAAAAGCATTTTGAACAACTGACACTGTCCACTGTCCTACTGACACCATTCTGCACATACTACCCACTGCCGTACACTCCGTGCTCCTCACCTGCACATTCTGCCCACCTCCATACACTCCGCACTCCTCTCCAGAACATACTATTCACTGCCATATACACCGTACCCCTCTCCTGCACACAGGTGCGGCCCGTCCATTAAGGGCGCACGGGCGCTGCCCCCTCTATCCTCGCCAACACCCTATGCTAAATGGATAGGTTCATGTATAACATGAATCTATCCATGCCCGCCGTGGCCACCCCCTAATTCAGACGTCCGGCTCCTTTCAGGACGTTTCTTTGAAGCACCTGATTAGAGCCATATGGTCTAATAGGCTTCAAAATAGAACATCTCGGAGCGCAGAGCATTGTGCTCACAAGCATACTCACGTGTGTTAGAAAAGCAAATGAATATTTGCTTTTCTAACACTGAATCACCTCTCCGCCAATCAGGAAGCGCGGGTATGTTACCAGTTTCCCAATTGGCAGAGAAGACAGCAATCCTATTGGACACCTTTCTCGGAGGAGGAAGGGTATGCATGGCCGACACCACTCACCGGACACCGCTGCCAGACCGCCTGCTTCCTAGATGGGGTAAGTGCGGGGCTTTGATATTCCACTGTGCTGTCAGTGCCACGAGCCCCGCGGCGTGGGGGGATGGATGCTACACCCATGCTGTATATACCCCTCTGCTGATGCTGTATATACCCCTCTGGTGATGCTGTATATACCCATCTGGTCATGCTGTATATACTCCTCTGGTCATGCTGTATATACCCCTCTGCTGATGCTGTATATACCTCTCTGGTGATGCTGTATATACCCCTCTGGTGATCCTGTATATACACCTCTGCTGTTGCTATATATACACCCCTATCTGGTGGATGCTGTATATACCCCTCTGGTGATGCTGTATACACCCCTCTAATGATGCTGTATATCCCCCTATCTGGTGATGCTGTAAATACCCCTCTGGAGATGCTGTATGTACCCCTTTGGTCATGCTGTATATACCCCTCTGGTGATGCTGCATATACCCCTCTGCTGATGCTGTATATACCCCTATCTGGTGATGCTGTATATACACCTATCTGGTGATACTGTATATACCCCTATCTGGTAATCCTGTATATACCCCTCTGCTGTTACTGTATATACCCCTATCTGGTGGATGCTGTATATACCCCTCTGGTCATGCTGTATATACACATCTGGTCATGCTGTATATACCCCTCTGCTGATGCTGTATATACCAGTATCTGGTGATGCTGTATATACCCCTATCTGGTGATGCTGTATATACCTGTATCTGGTGATGCTGTATATACCCCTATCTGCTGATGCTGAATACCCTATCTGATGATGCTGTATACCCTATCTGACGATGCTGTATACCCTATCTGGTGATGCTGGGCTGTATACTCCTGACACAATGGGTGGAATATATAAGGGGTGTGGCTTATCAGAAATGGGAGGGGTCAAAAAGGAAGGGCGGGGTCTGGCACCCCCCCATCCTAACATTTCACCAGCCGCCACTGCCTGCACGTAATACTCACCACCATACACTCCATACTCCTCTCCTGCACATACTACCCACCTCCATACAATCCGCACTTTTCTCTTGCACATACTACCCACCTCCATACACTCTGCACTCCTCTCCTGCACATAATACCCACCTCCATACACTCCATACTCCTCTCCTGCACATACTAACCACCTCCATACACTCAGCACTCCTCTCCTGCACGTACTATCTACCTCCATACTCTCCACACTCCTCTCCTGCACATAATACCGACTACTATACACTACATACTCATCTTCTGCACATACTACCCACCACCATACTCTCCGCACTCCTCTCCTGCACATAATACCGACCACCATACACTCCATACTCATCTTCTGCACATACTACCCACCACCATACACTCCACACTCATCTCCTGCACATACTACCCACCTTTACACTCCATACTCCTCTTCTGCACATACTACCTACCACCACACACTCCATACTCATCTCCTGCACATACTACCCATCACCATACACTCCACACTCCTCTTCTGAACAGACTACCCACCTCCATACACTCAGTACTCCTCTTCTGCACATTTCTGCACATACTACCCACCTTTACACTCCATACTCCTCTTCTGCACATACTACCCACTACCATACATTCCATACCCCTCTCCTACACATACTAGCCACCTCCATACACTACACACCTCTCTCCTGCACATACTACCCACAGCCGTACACTCTGCACTGTACATTCCCTATTTAACATTACCACATTCTGCACTAAGTAAGTCATCTCAGACTATTAACTGCTTGCTGACCAGCCACCGTCATAATATGGTGGCAGGTCGGCTCCCCTGCGCGAATCGCCATAGCTGTACAGTGGCTCGCACAGGTGCAGTTGCGGGTGGGCCATCGGCACACTCTCGCGCCCACTGTGTGAGCGTGCCCGTGGGTCGAGCAGACTCGATGTCCGTCGGTGACCGGCGATCGCCTGTTACAGAGGTGGAACGGGGATCTGACGATGTAAACATGGCAGATCCCCGTTCTGTCAGGGGACATGACACTGATCTACTGTTCTCAATGATCAGGAACAATAAGATCTGTCATGTCCCTGGCAGGCCAGCCCCCACACAGTTAGAACACAGTGAGGGAACACAGTTAACCCCTTGATCGCCCACTACAGTTTAAACCCTTAACTGCCAATGACATTTATACAGTAATCAGTGGCTATTTAAAGCTCTGATTGCTGTATAAGTGTCATTGGTCCCAAAAAAGTGTCAAAAGTGTCTGATCTGGAATTTTATAAGACCCATGCCGAGACCGTTACCCCCCACTTCCACGAACTGCTACTTACCATGCTCAGAGGCGGTGTTTGTGGTGGTGCCTAAGCCTGGCAAGGACCCTGAGCTATGTTCGTCCTACCGCCCGATATCACTCTTAAATGTAGATGCTAAAGTAGTCACCAAAATATTAGCAACTAGATTAAACTCAGTGATTCTGTCATTAGTCCATGGTGATCAAACGGGCTTTATGCCGGGCTAAGGCACTGACATCAATCTCCGTCGGCTGTATACCAATATCTCCCAGGCAGTCGAAGCTGAGTCTCCGGGAATCGTGGCCTCCTTAGATGCTGAGAAGGCCTTCGATTCGATGGTGTGGGAGTTCCTCTGGACGGTTCTTGAGCATTTCGGATTCGGCCCTAGATTTATTAAATGGATACAACAACTATATAAGACTCCAACGGCCAGGGTTAGAACTAATAACATACTTTCAGCACCGTTTGCCTTGCAACGGGGAACCAGACAGGGGTGCCCCTTTTCTCCTGGACTGTTTTCCCTGGTGATAGAACCCCTGGCTATACTTATCAGAGCCTAGGAGGCAGTTCGCGGGATAACAGTGGGTCCCCTCAGGGAAAAAATTTCCCTGTACGCGGATGACGCCCTTTTGTACCTCACTGATGTTTCATCCTCACTCGAGGCGGCACTAACAATCATTAATCAATATGGCTCTATTAGAGTTAATTGGGCAAAGTCCCTTCTCTTTCCTCTTACTGAGTCAGCCCCAACCTTAGCACCGCATGTCCCGCTGACCCCAGTTACCAAGTTTAGGTATCTTGGGATTGAAATTCAACAGAGCCTAAAGAATTACCTAGTAGATAACGTGTATGCACTCCTACAGAAACTTGTTAACAAATGCCAGACTTGGAAATCCCTGCCCCTCTCACCTGTGGGTAGAGTGAACTTGATTAAAATGTCGTTCCTCCCCAAATGTATCTATGTATTCCGTAATACCCCATTCCCTATCCCTAACTCCTTTTTCTGCAAATTGGAGCAGGTAGTGGGAGCCTTTATCTGGGCTGGTACGACCCCTAGGGTTGCTAGGGCCGTGTTGCAACTTCCTCTGTCCATGCGTGGGTTGGCCCTCCCATCATTCCCAAAGTACTACTGGGTAGAAGTGCTAGTAACGGTCCGGTGGCGGTTTACCCAAGATCGCTCCAATCCATTGGTAAATCTGGAAGCGGCCATGCTTGGCTCATATTCTGCAGTGAGCAATATGGTTTTTAGGGGGACAAGGGCACACCCCGATATGACAACTCCTATGCGCACGACAGTCAAAGTTTGGGAACAAGTCTCGGTGACTCTTAATGAACCCAATACGTTCTCTCCCTACACCCCTTTATGGGGTAATCCCAAACTGAGCCACTTTCAAATCATTCGAGATCCTGCTATTTGGGCTAGACATGAAATAAAAATACTGGAACCTATTATGCCTGAGGGCAATCTATTATCATTTGACCAATTAAGAAGCAATTTTCAGCTCCCCACAAAAATGTTTTTTCGATACCTGCAACTGCGGCACGCAGCCCGTTCCTAGTTTCCCAATCAAACTATCCTGAGATCCCATGGGATGGAGCGCCTCCTTGTTTCGGGAGATGTTGGTAGGGTTCTTTCTTCGCTGTATCTATCCATGACCTCCCAGGGTACAGTTATTGGTACCAAGCTATTTAATGCTTGGAAGACTGATATCCCTACATTGGAGGCTGAGGACTGGGAGAAGGGAATCCAGCAGTATCTACCCTTGATGATCTCGGCTAAAGATAGATATATACAGCTTAAGTTCCTCCACAGGGCCTATTACACCCCCCAGAAGCTGACAAGGATTTACCCCTCCCAGTCTGACAGATGCCCTAAATGTAACAAAGTGGTGGGTACATTCCTCCATGTTGTATGGCCTGTCCCAAGATACAGTAGTATTGGAGAGGGGTGGTTGATGTGATAAATGAGAAGGGGAAGGTTGCATTGACTTTAGAACCTGCCATTCCCCTCCTTGGGATCTGTGACACAATTGCACCTGGCACACACCAGAAGCTATTCATATTCTGTACCACGTATTACGCCACAAATACGCTCCTAATTAAATGGAAGGAGCCAATACCTCCCATGGTTTCACAGTGGATGGATATGGTAGACTCTGTCCTGCCTCTGTACAGACTCACATATATGAGTCGTAAATACCCAAAAAAATCACAAAAGTCTGGGGTGGCTGGACGGGAGAGTGACCCCAGTGGGATATCATTGGCTGAAATTAACCCATTTAGTACTTTGCTCCACATTAGGACCAGGCATGTGTGGCCTAATTCTCCTGTCACTGTCCTCCTCCTCCCCCCTCCCCCTCTCTTTAGATAAAACTAACCAATAACGTCTCTGGTAAAAATGGATATTAGTAGCTCAGGGGTGTAAGCAGTTATGGAAGACTTGCTTTCCACGTAGATGACATTATCAAATCTTCCCAGGCATGTTTCTATATCAGCTACTGAAATTATATCACTGTGTGTGCCCGAGAGGGTTCCCCCTCCCCTATTCCTGTTCTCCTTCGGTGCTTGTTTTGTTTCGGTTTTTTCCTGTCTTCTTGCTCTACACTATCCGCCCTTTTTTACCTAAGACTCAGGGAATAGATTCTCTACAAGTAGGAAATGCATACAATAAATAGTAGTTTGGTACCTGTAGATGCTGATTGGTATGTCTGAACCTGCTAATAGACAGTTATACACGGAATGCTGACTCTGTATGTACATTTGATGTCACTAAAGGAAAAAATGTAATTCGTCTGTAAATGCATTGTATGTGTACCCTGTAATTGGAAAAAAATAACTTTTCTGTTAAAAAAAAAAGTGTCCGATCTGTCCGCTGCAATGTTGCAGTCCTCATAAAAATGCCATAAATCTATTCCCACAATTTGTAGACGTGATAACTTTTGCGCAACCCAATCAATATACGCCTAAACTGATGAATAAATTTGTTTTTTTATATTTTTTTTAGGATATGTATTATAGCAAAAAGTAAAAAAAAAAATTTTTTTTTTCAAAATTGTCACTATTTGTTTGTTTATAGCGCAAAAAAAATAAAAACCGCAGAGGTGGCCAAATACCACCAAAAGAAAGCTCTATTTGTGATAAAAAAAAGGACGTCAATTTTGTTTGAGTACAACGTCGCATGACTGCGCAATTGTCAGTTAAAGTGACGCAGTGCCGTACCACACCCCTTTAAGTCACGCCCAATATTTCATGCATATTAAGCCATGCCCACATTTTGCCGCGGCGTGCTACGTGCGCCACATTTTTTTTATCAGAGCCTGCGGCCCACTTTTTATCTTGCACACGGGCCCACTCATTTCATGATATGCCCTTGGCAATCATCAAATCTTAGGATTGGTAAGCTGCAAAATATTACATTTTTGGTTTTGGGTTTATTATCACTTTAATAAGAACCCTATGAAAGGTTAGCTAACACCGTATGCCTTCCCCACTCCCCGGTCCCCACTCTACTTACCTCTGTGGATGTCACTGCACACCCAGCCAATGCAGGGGTCCTGGGATTCGAAAGTATCACCTTTCTTCCCCTTATTTCTGGAGGTAATTGCAACACAGGGTGTAGGGTGTCAGTTCATCTTTTCATTTTTTTTTCTGAAAAGGTGAATTTACACTTTAAAGTGGTTGTTAAGCCCCTTTATGTTGTTTATACCATCCTGCCTGTTTAATAATCATATGTGCCCCATGTGCCTGTGTTTTATAAAAATAAGCTGTTCTTTACCAGTTCTCAGAGCGGTGATCGCCGCTCACATGACCCACCGGCTCTCTCCTCTCCCCGTCTGACAGCTGAAGCGGACGGGGCCAAGGATTCCCCGCTGACGTCAGTCGGGGGGGGGGGGAGGGGGAGGGAGAGCCGACGGGCCACGTGAAAAGTGATCGGCGCTCTGAGAACTGGTAATGAACTGCTTATTTTTATTAAACACAGGCATATGGGGCACATATGATTATTAAACAGGCTGGATGGTATAAAACATTAACTGAAACTTCAGCAGCAAAATGGGAGGGGGGCAGGCACTGACACCATAGCAGACAGGCAGGGAGGGGAGGGATACACCATGGTCAGCTTACTGGGGGGAGGGTATAGCCAGGCAGGAGCAGACAGGTTTTTTAGGTGTTACAGGGGGCCATATTACACAGCACAAGCACTGTGCTGTATAACATGCTTTAAGGGAACAGGATAAATACATATATATTTTTTTAGGTTAACAAATGTTTAATTAAGGTCGACCTTCACTAATTTAAAATAAAAATGTTCCTCTGGCCCCTCCCCTTTTTGGGCCCTTTTTAGTGTTGCAGCACTTCCTTCTTTCTTGCATAGAATAAAATCCAAATAATGCACCGCAAACACACCAAGGCCTCACATAGTCGTAGCACACCCATAAAAATTTTACTGATCATTAGTCATGGAACATAAGTTCCTGTGTAAATGACCAGTACATGTAGTAGATCTGTTTTAGCCCTGGTTCACATTGATCCTATTTTGAAATCGCTGCTACTTCACTTGAAGTAGCGCGATTTCAAGGTAGCAAGGTCAGCGCGATTTTAGGTGCTACTTGATAGACATCTGTGTGGCTTCATGCACAGATGTCTATTGAAATCGCACCTGAAATCGGCAAAAGTAGTGCAGGAACTACTTTTAAAATTCGTTGCGGCGCTGAAAAATCGATGTCGCACCGATTGGAACAGTGGGATTGCTGCCAATAGGCTGCGACTTGTCATGCGATTTGATCTCTCAAATCGCATGATAAATCGCTCCAATGTGAACCTAGGCTTAATGTGTAAAAATTGTCCTGTTCTTTTTTCAGTGGCATACATGTTTAAGCATATGCTCAGAAGCAAATTTTTGGATTCTGTATTACTGATCTGGACGCTGTGCATGTTTATGCACCTATGCGTATGCCTTCATTGAAAACAGTGCAGCTGTGTTCAGATCTTAAAACGGTTGTAAATGTGTTTTATTACAGTCTTGTGTATTAGATCTAAAAAACACACTGCAGACGCATGTAAATGCACTCAAAATGCACACTAACGCCCATGCAGAAATGCACAACGAAAGCAGAGATTGTGGTGTACTGTAAATGGGCCATGAATGAGCCCTTCAAAAGTCACACTGTGGTCACACAGGGGTTACATGATCCAATCAGTTCTTTAGATGTCCCAGTCAGAGAGGGACAGGGGGGCATGGGGTCCCAGTACAGAAGCTGTGACATTCGGGGTCCCAGAACATGAGTTGTGAAACATGGGGTCCTTGTATAGAGTCCCAGTATAGGAGCTGTGACACATTGGGGGTGATTTACTAAAGGCAAATCCACTTTGCTCCACAAGTGCACTGCTAGTGCTCCACAAGTGCACTGCTAGTGCTCCACAAGTGCACTTGGAAGTGCAGTCACTGTAGATCTGAGGGGAAGATCTGAAATGAGGGGAAGCTCTGCTGATTTTATCATCCAATCATGTACAAGCAAAAATGCTGGTTTTTATTTTCCTTGCATGTCCGCCTTGGATCTACAGCGACTGCACTTCCAAGTGCACTTGTGGAGCACTAGCAGTGCACTTGTGGAGCAAAGTGGTTTTGCCTTTAGTAAATTAACCCCATTTGGTAGCTGTGGTGTCACATGGAGCCCCAGTATAGTCATTGGGGAGCTGTGGTAACACCTGCATAGCGTGTCCCTGATTTGGAACAAAGTCCCTCTGTCCCTCATTCCTCCTCATTTGTCCCTCATTTTGATCTGATATATATATATAGTTGTATATAAAATGCACCATTTATCTTTCAAAAAGTGTTTCCCAGAGCTAAACCTTTCATCCAATTTCTAAATTGCTGCATTTGTAAATTCCAAAAGTCAATATGAATGGATAATAGTGGTAGAAAAAGCACTTGCGGGTTTAACTTGTCATTTTTTTTTGTATAATTCTCATTTAAGAGGCTGTGG
>BLSH010555641.1:570443-580757 GCA_018402905.1 Glandirana rugosa
GGAAGCTCTGCTGATTTTATCATCCAATCATGTACAAGCAAAAATGCTGGTTTTTATTTTCCTTGCATGTCCGCCTTGGATCTACAGCGACTGCACTTCCAAGTGCACTTGTGGAGCACTAGCAGTGCACTTGTGGAGCAAAGTGGTTTTGCCTTTAGTAAATTAACCCCATTTGGTAGCTGTGGTGTCACATGGAGCCCCAGTATAGTCATTGGGGAGCTGTGGTAACACCTGCATAGCGTGTCCCTGATTTGGAACAAAGTCCCTCTGTCCCTCATTCCTCCTCATTTGTCCCTCATTTTGATCTGATATATATATATAGTTGTATATAAAATGCACCATTTATCTTTCAAAAAGTGTTTCCCAGAGCTAAACCTTTCATCCAATTTCTAAATTGCTGCATTTGTAAATTCCAAAAGTCAATATGAATGGATAATAGTGGTAGAAAAAGCACTTGCGGGTTTAACTTGTCATTTTTTTTTTGTATAATTCTCATTTAAGAGGCTGTGGCGGGGGGGGGGGGGTCCTATGCCTACATACTTTTGATAATAGGTGTCCCTCGTTCCCATCTCAAAAAGTTGGGAGGTATGCACACGCAGCCCCAGTATAGTCAGCGGGAAGCTGTGGTCACACATGGAGCCCCAGTACGGTCACTGGGGAGCCGTGGTGATACAGAGCCCCAGTATGGTCAGTGGGGAGCTGTGGTGACACATGGATCCCCAGTATAGTCAGTGGGGAGCTGTGGTGACACATGGAGCCCCAGTATAGTCAGTGGGAAGTTGCAGTGACACTCGGAGTCCCAGTACAGTCAGCGGGGAGCTGTGGTGAGACATGGAGCCCTAGTACGGTCAGTGGGGAGCTATGGTGACACATGGAGCCCCAGTATAGTCAGTGGGGAGCTGTGGTGACACATAGAGCCCCAGTACGGTCAGTGGGAAGCTGTGGTGACACATGGAGCCCCAGTACAGTCAGTTGGGAGCTGTTGTAACACATGGAGCCCCAGTATAGTCAGTGGGGAGCTGTGGTGACACATGGAGCCCCAGTACGGTCTGTGGGGAGCTGTGGGGAAACATGGAGCCCCAGTATAGTCAGTGGGAAGCTGTGGTGACACATTGAGTCCAGGTATGATCAGTGGGGAGCTGTGGTGACACATGGAGCCCCAGTACAGCCAGTAGGGAGTTGTGGTGACACATGGAGCCCCAGTACGGTCAGTGGGGAGCTGTGGTGACACATGGAGCCCCAGTACAATCAGTGGGGAGCTGTGGTGACTGTGGGAGATTAGCTCATGGGGATCACTTTTCAGAGGAAAATATTCAGCATGTCAGTTTTTTTTAAATCTGGCGGCTTGCCAGGTTTATTATCACAGGTTTGTAAGATCAAAACACATAAAAACAGAAAACAAAACCTTGCCATCTGGCGCTAAACTAAACAATTGGGTTCCTCTCTATACAGTGTGGGGCTGTCCCCGACACCCACAAAGCATAAAGACAGTGCAAATCTTACTCTTTTAAGTCCAAATTAGCACATAGAGCTCATTCAGCTTTCTCCCTCTGAGATCCAGGATAGAGCTCACTTCTGCTCTCTTCCTGCTCATTAAATGCAGGTGGGGAGGGGTTTGAGTGGACCAGAAAGTCCAGG
The DNA here is from genome assembly GCA_018402905.1 of Glandirana rugosa. Lineage (NCBI taxonomy): Eukaryota > Metazoa > Chordata > Amphibia > Anura > Ranidae > Glandirana > Glandirana rugosa. The sequence goes on from BLSH010555641.1 coordinate 572,082, forward strand.
CCGGAACCAGCTCTGCCACGGTGGCTGGCAAAACCCAGGTCGGAGTCTCACTAGTCCCCTCAAAGTCATCGCATGCGAGGCGACAAGAATCTCCCGTCCATTATGGCGCCTTGCATAACGTCACATATCCCCCCCCCCCCCTCTGCTCAAGCCGCTGGGGCGGAGCAACTGTCTCGACCATGCAGTGGGCCCAGGAAAGGCCATTGGCGTTATTTTGGAATTTTCTGGCCCGGTGTTCCACTGAGAACTTAAGCGGCTTTAGGGCCAGGAACCATCTAGTCACCCAGCTATTTTTCTCCCGAAGTTACACATCCACCTAAGATGGGCATGGTCAGTGACTAGCCTGAATGACCTTCCTAACAGGTAGTATTTTAGGGCCATTAAGGCCCACTTGATAGCCAGGCACTCCTTATCCACAATGGCATAATTCCTTTCATGCCTATTAAGCTTCCTGCTTAAGTAGACGACCTGGTGCTCCTCACTGTCTCTGATCTGGGACAAAACAGCACCTAGTCCCACCGCCGGCGCGTCGGTTTGAACAACAAACTCCTTTGTGAAGTCTGGGGTCACGAGCACTGGCTGTACATAAAGGGCTTGCTTCAACTTCTGGAAGGCCTTCTTGATTCCACTTAACTATTCCCGACCCTCTACCCTTTGTCAGATCGGTCAGAGGGACAGCAATGGTGGCAAAGTCGGGGATGAAGCATCGGTAATACCCTGAAATCCCCAGGAAGGCACAAACCTGTTTTTTGTTCACCAGTTGGGGCCCCTTTTGAATGGCCTCCATCTTTTTGGTCTGGGGCTTGATCAGACCCCGACCAATAACATACCCAAGGTATTTGACTTCCTCCAGACCTGTGGCAAACATTATCGGGTTGGCTGTTAAACCTGTTACCCTGCACCTGGGGCAGATGTGATTCCCAATCTGGGCTGTGGGTGACCCCATCATCCAGATAGGCCGCTGCATAGGGCTGATGCAGCCTCAAGGTTTTGTCCATCATCCTCTGGAAGGATGCAGGGGCCCCATGCAGACCAAACGGCATTCGCATGTATTGGAAGGACCCCTGGGTGGTAGAAAAGGCCGTTTTTTCCTTTGCTGGCTCCATTAGGGGGATCTGCCAGTATCCCTTAGTTAGGTCTAAGGTTGTTATGTACCGGGCACTTCCCAACCTATCCACAAGTTCGTCAACCCGCGGCATCAGGTATGCGTCAAACTTAGACACGTCATTCAGCTTCCTGAAATCGTTACAGAACCAGATAGTGCCATTGGGCTTTGGGACCAGCACTATAGGGCTTGACCAGGCGCTGTGGGACTCCTCTATCACGTCTAACTCCAACATTGTTTTTATTTCTCTCGCCACTGCCTCCCCTCTAGCCTCAGGTATTCGGTAGGGTTTTACATTTACACGGACCCCTGGTTCTGTGATTATGTCATGTTGTAGTACAGTGGTCAGTCCGGGTAGGGAAGAGAAAAAGTCTCTATTTTTACTGACAAATTCCTTAATGTTGTTTTGTTGCATCAGCGACAAGGACACGGTTATGGGGACATCCGGGGTCAGGGTTAACCTGTCCTTTTGGGGAGTGGGCACTGCCAAAAAACTCTCTCTGCCCTTCCATGGTTTTAGGAGATTAACATGGTAAATCTGCTCCGGTTTCCTTTTCGCAGGCTGGTAAACTTTGTAGTTTACTTCCCCTACTCTTTCCCTAATCTCAAAAGGACCCTGCCACTTTGCCAGGAATTTACTTTCAACTGTGGGGACTAGCACCAGCATTCTGTCTCCCGGGTTGAAAGTTCGGGTTTTGGCCCCCCGATTGTAAACCCTCTGTCATGTACCTGGTGGTTGAGTCTGGCTTATGCGGGGGCAACCTCACTTGCGGCCCTGGTTCAAGAGCCCATGGTAGTGAAGACAGGGAGCTCTGGAGCACAGGGGGGCATGAGGGCTGGACTTGTCACAGATGGCAGGTGAAGGTCCACTGGAACTCGTGCAGGTAGAAGGGTGGTGGTTCAGGCTGGGTCGGTAACGGGCTGGCGGTGCGGTACAAGTGGTTCAGGCAAGCGGGTAGTCGGTACAGGCAGGGTTGGCAACGTGCGGGCAGCTGAGGTACAAGAGGGTTAGGCAGAGACGTGGTCGTAGGCAGGCAGAGGGTCGGTACAGGCAGGGTTCAATCAGAGGTCAGGCAAGCCGGGTCACAGATACAGGAAGACTGGAAAGACAGGTCACAGGAACTCACTAACACGCTGTAGATCAGACAGCACTTGCTACAGGAAGCAGGAAGTTCAAATAGAGCTGCTCCTCTAGGAACTAGAGGAAACAACAATCAAATGCGATTAACCCTCCGCACAGTCTTCTAACACCCTCCTCTGGGCTTTCTGGGCTTGCTCCATATGCTCTCGTACAAGGGGCAGGACAGCTGCGATTCGATCCTGCATCAAGGAGACATGCTCTATGACGCTTCTATATGGGGTGGCCCCTCCTTCCCACATCTCTTTTGTGACATCTGGCAGCCCCTTGGGATGTCTACCATACAAGAGTCCAAAGGGGGAATACCCCGTAGACACCTGCGGAACCTCTCGTATGGCAAACATGAAGTACGGCAGCAAAAAATCCAAATTTCGCCCATCTTTATCCACCACCTTTTTTAACATACTCTTGAGGGTCTTGTTAAACCTTTCCACCAGACCGTCCGTTTGGGGGTGGTAAACAGAGGTATGGAGATGGGTGATTTTGTGCAACTTGCACAATTTTCTGGTCACTGTGGACATGAACGGGGTACCCTCATCCATCAAGATTTCTTTAGGGATCCCCACCCGACTAAACACCTGGACCAGGTCCTTGGCGATAGTCTTAGCGGAGGTATTCTGCAAGGGTATGGCCTCAGGATAGCGGGTCACATAGTCCAGGATCACCAGGATGTGCTAGTGTCCCCGGGCAGATTTTACTACTGGTCCCACGAGATCCATGCCAATTTCTCAAGTGGCACTTCAATTATGGAAAGTGGGACAAGGGGACTACGAAAATGGAGTGATGGGCCATCATTTGACACTCTGGGCATGATTCACAGTATTCTTTGATGTCTGCATACAACCCAGGCCAGAAGAAACTCTGGGTTATTCTCTCCCTGGTTTTCTCCATGCCCAGATGTCCCCCCCCAGATCTAGCACCATCCCGCGGAAGGGTTTGGGAACCACTAGCTGTTCTACCTCGTCCTCCCCATGTTTCACCACCTGATGCAACCAGGGCCGGCCCTACCATGGGTCCCAGTTGGTTCATTGGACCCAGGCAGCACTTTGAGAGGGGCAGTAAATTGAACCACGACCGCCTCTCCTCCTCTTTTATTTACCCAGCAAATTTATGACCAAGATTTTTTTCTCCAGCAGTTTTGCATGTCGTGATGACAACTTCCCCCTGGGCTGCTCCGCCTGCCCCTATACTACCCTAGCCCGCCCCTATACTGTCCTAGCCTGTCAATATACTACCCTAGCCTGTCTATATACTACTCCAGTCTGCCCCTCTACGGCCCTAGCCTGTCCATATGCTACCCTAGCCTGCCCATATACTACCCTAGCCTGTCCATATACTACCCTAGCCTGCCCATATACTACCTTAGCCTCCCCATATACTGCCTAGCCCGTCCATACACTACCCTAGCCTGTCCATATACTACCCTAGCCTGTCTATATACTACCCTAGCCTGTGTATATACTACCCTAGCCTGTCTATAAACTGCCCTAGCCCGTCCCTACACTGTCCTAGCCCGACCCTATACTGCCCTAGCCCACCCCTTGGAATGAAACATAATGGTATGTCATATAATTTTGCATATAGACAAGGTGCTGTTGCATGTAAATTTGACTTCCTGATGAATTAAATTTTAGTTTTAATTATCATGCTATAAAATAATGGATGCGTGGGCCTTTTGGTGGGTGTGATTTTTTTTGGGGGGGGGGTGTAGGCAGCATTTCATTTTTGGACCCAGGCAGCACAATGTCTTGGGCCAGCCCTGGATACAACAAATTATTTTTAAGCGCCATGTAGGGAAAAGACACCCCCCAATTAGGGTCCACGGGTTCCCCATCCATCACCTTCACGTGTTCTCTGGCTCTAAGGAGAGTGACATCCCGTAGTTGTTCTGTACAAATGTCCTCTCTCCAGACCTCTAAGTCAGGTACTACATTCGGTTCACTTTCACTGCCAGGGTCAGAGAAATTGGGGGTAATTTACTATAGAGCTCAGGCGCACATTTGCGCAACTGTGCACTATTTAATGGCAGAAAACATCCAATAGTGGTAAAAAGCGCACAAATTGAATTCACAATAGTGGCGGCGGCAAATAATAACTCCCAAACTCAAATTTACTATAGCTCCCAGGTCACAGATAACGCCAAAGTCCTTACTCTACTCAAGACCTGGAGTAGTGCAAATAGAAATAATGTTTAGAGCATGAGCTGACTCCCTAAATTGTACTGAAATATGTGGTACATTGTTTAACCACTTCAAGACTAAGCCTGTTTCTTGAATTCGGTGCTTACGAGTTAAAAACAGGTTTTTTTGCTATAAAATTACTTAGAACCCCCAAACATTATATATTTTTTTTTAACACCCTAGAGAATAAAATGGCGGTCATTGAAAAACTTTATGTCACACCGTATTTGCGCAGCGGTCTTCCAAGCGTGCTTTTTTTTTAATAAATCCAGTTTTTTGAGTTAAAAAATAAGAAAACAGTAAAGTTCATTTTTTTCCATATTGTGAAAGATAATGTTATGCCGAGTAAAATGATACCTAACATGTCATGCTTCAAAATTGCGTCCGCTCGCGGAATGGCAACAAACTTTGCAACTTAAAAATCTCCATTGGCGACGTTTAAAAAATTCTACAGGTTAGCAGTTTTGCATTACAGAGGAGGTCTAGTGCTAGAAGTGTTGCTCTCGCTCTAACGATCGCAGCGATACCTCACATGTGTGGTTTGAACACCGTTTTCATATGTGGGCGGGACTTACGTATGCGTTCGCTTCTGCGCGCGAGCTCGGCGGGACGGAGCATTTAAATTTTTTTTTAATTATTTATTTTGCTTTTTACTTTTTATTTTTACACTGTTCTTCCTTTTTTTTTTTTTTTTTTTTAAATTGATCACTTTTATTCCTATTACAAGAAATGTAAACATTCCTTGTAATAGAAAAAAGCATGACAGGTCCTCTTAAATATGAGATCCGGGGTCAAAAAGACCTCAGATCTCATATTCACACTAAAATGCAAAAAAAAATCTGAAAAAAATGACAGCCCCAAAAAAAAAAACGGGCCCTTTAAGACCGTTGGGCGGACATGACTTCTGACGTCATTTCCGCCCCCCCATGTTGTGGATCCCAGACACTGGGGGGAGAGGATCGGATCATCTCCGCCACTGCCGGCGGTTCCGGTAAGCAGCGGAGATGACCGGAAAACGGCGGAGGGGGGCACCTCTCCCGCCGCTGATAAAAGTGATCTTGCGCCGAATCCGCCGCTAAGACCACTTTTATCTTACAGGGAATCGCCTGCTGAAAAAAACGGTATCTGAATGGTGCCTGCAGCTGCAGGCACCATTCAGATATCACCACTCAAACCCAAGGACATCATATGACGTCCGGCGGTATGGAAGTGGTTAAAGATAATCTGCGTTTAAACTGTGTGAAAAAGTGATTTCTACACTGAAATACCTTTAAAAGTCTGAGAAGAGATACATTCCCCATCTCTTTACATTTAGGTGCTTAGCACAGCTGAGCACAACTGAGCATGCTCAGACACAACAACTCAGTTTTTAACTCATGGAGTAATTCCATGAGTGAATAGTAAATACCAAAATGAGAGCTGTTTTACACAGCTTTTTTTGAGTGAAGATGAGTTATGTAGCCCAAATGCAATTTTTAGCCATTCATTCTAATGGTATAATTGTTACTTTCTCAAATAAATTATTTTCATGTTGAGATGAACAACAATCTTGCAACTTCGTGATCTATTTTGTTTTTAAGAATGTTAGAATGTGTAATCTCTTCATGTTTTGGTAAAAAAAAATTTCTCTGTAACTTTTACTTGCTGAAGTCCATCTCACAAAAATATTTCCCCAAACTCACACAGGTGTCTTTACAAACCACAAACAATACTATTGCTTCTGCAAATGTTAAATGAATCACAAGTTTATATTTTTAATATTTACAAATGATCCTAATTTGAGCTAAAAAAAATGTGATATGTGTACCAACATCAGAAATAAAAATGTAATTTCCAAAAATAGGAGGGTACCCCACTAGTCTACACTGACAGCACCAAGAACCACCAAATATCACAGAATAAATTAAAAAGAATAATTCCTGACTAATGTAATTCCATCACCTATATATCCAAATAAATGTAGTATATGTGTGTAGGAAGGTTCTATCTGTATCAGCTCTGTGGCTCACAAGGTAACACTGCTGCCTAACAGAACTTAGTTCCCGGGGTTTCATATCTCAATCACGCCATATCATGTAGTGATGTTGTTTGTTCTCCCTATATTGGTAAACATAACTCGTGGCTCGGAGCCTTACATCATTTATGTCTAAATGTAATATTTGCAAATCTTGCCAGATAGCCAAATGCACATGAACGCACGTGAACTTTAATGGCATCCCAGTCTTAGTCCGTGGGGTTCAATATTGATTTGGTCCACCCTTTGCAGCTATAACAGCTTCAACTGTTCTGGAAAGGCTGTCCATAAGGTTTAGGAGTAGGAGTAGGATATGGGAATGTTTGGCCATTCTTCCAGAAGGGGAGGTCAAGCACTGATGTTGCACTGAAAGACATAGATGAGGAAGGTTGGTGTGGAGGAAATTGACTGGCCTGCACAGAGTCCTAACCTCAACCAGATAGAACACCTTTTGGCTGAATTAGAGCAGATACTGCGAGCCAGGCCTTCTCATCCAACATCAGTGCCTGACCTCTCAAATGCACTTCTAGAAGAATGGCTAAATATTCCCATAACCACACTCCTAAACCTTATGGATAGCCTTCCCAGAAGAGTTGAAGCTGTTATAGCTGCAAAGGGTGGGCCAAATCAAATTTGAACCCTATGGCCTAAGACTAGGTTGCCATTAAAGTGCATGTGCATGTAAAGGCAGGTGTCCCAATACTCTTGGCTATCTGGCAAGATTTGCAATGGTGGTGGAACCCTCCTACACATAAATACTACATTTAGACATAATTTATGTAAGGCCCTGAGCCACGAGTTATGTTTAACAATATAGTGAGAACAAACAACGTCTCTACATGAAGAGATGTGTTTGGGTTTCTAACCCGGGAACTAAGTTCTTTTAGGCAGCTGTGTTACCTTGTGAGCCACAGAGCTGATACAGATAGAACCTGGAGGAACTTGACTGGCCTGCACAGAGTCTTGACCTCATCACAACAGAACAATTTTGGGATGTATTAGAGTGGAGACTGCAAGCTAGGCAATCTCGTCCAACATCAGTGCCTAACTTCACAAATAGGCTTCTGAAAGAATGGTCAAACATTCCCATAGACAAACCCCTATACCTTATGGACAGCCTTCCCAGAAGAGTTGAAGCTGTTATAGCTGAAAATGGTGGCTCAACTCTGAACCCTGGGCTGCCATTATAGTTCATGTGTGTGTAAAGGCACGTGTCCCAATACATAGGACAATATATTGTATATATATATTACTTGTGACACTGAACATGGCTATAAACTTAGGGCTTGTTCACACCACAGAGAAGACAAGACAAGACGTGCTCACTAGCTAAGGGGCTAATAAATCCACCTGGCACCAAAGTGGTGGCTGCTGGTTCACATCCCAGATATGCTAATATGCTAGTTTATATGTACCCCCTGTGTGGCTTTCTCACCACAATCCAAAGACAGGCTGGCATTTTATGTGTCTCTTGTCCAAATAGTCTGTAATGTAAGCAAGTTATTTTGGGACTTTAAATTGGAAGCTCGTTGCAGCCAAGGACTTGGACATTTCAAATTATTGGGTTTACACTTCACAGGTACATCTGGTTAGAAAACTGTTGCTTGGATCAGTGTTTCTCAACTTCAGCCCTCAAGGCGCCCCAACAGGTCGTGCTTCCAGGATTTCCCTCAGATGAAACAGCTGAGGTAATTACTAAGGCAGTGAAACTGATCAAATCACCTGTGCAAAATAATGGCAAGCCTGAAACATGACCTATTCGGGGTACTTTAGGACAAGGTTGAGAACCACTGATTTAGAATTTTGTCCTGGAGTTATACTGATCTGATGAACAGCCAAGTATTAACACAGCTAATAGTATTAGGTATTGCAGCCCCTGAGGTGAAATCAATTTGAAGAGACAGACTGAAAGATACTGGTGGGCGTGTACTTATATTGGGCGTGTATCAGTGTGCTAGCTTATATAAAGGACTTCAGTAAGGGGGGTTGGTTTGGCCTGACAAGAGGCCAGGTTTTTTGCTGTGGCTTTTGTGAGATAAGGAATGATATTGTGCATGATGACAAATGCCTCACTAGAGCTGTTTGTTTTCTGAAATTATTGTGCATTTTGACCATCAAAAGTGGCTTGATTTGACCATGCTGTCTAACTGGGGTGTGTATTGTTTGTCTTACCATGCATTCTTCTAAGGGAGAAAAATACTCACCAATGTATGTGTGTAGAATGGGGGGGGGGGGGGGG
>BLSH010555641.1:601591-613669 GCA_018402905.1 Glandirana rugosa
TGGTGTTGAGGGGTGACTGGCATGACCCCGAGGTACCCAGTGGTGTTGAGGGGTGACTGGCATGACCCCGAGGTACCCAGTCGTGTTGAGGGGGGAGTTGTGGTGACACATGGAGCCCCAGTACGGTCAGTGGGGAGTTGTGGTGACACATGGAGCCCCAGTATGGTCAATGGGGAGTTGTGGTGACACATGGAGCCCCAGTACGGTCAGTGGGGAGTTGTGGTGACTCATGGAGCCCCAGTACGGTCAGTGGGGAGTTGTGGTGACAAGTGGAGTCCTAGCACAGTCAGTGGGGAGTTGTGGTGACTCATGGAGCCCCAGTACGGTCAGTGGGGAGTTGTGGTGACACATGGAGCCCCAGTACAGTCAATGGGGAGTTGTGGTGACACATGGAGCCCCAGTATGGTCAATGTGGAGTTGTGGTGACACATGGAGCCCAGTACGGTCAATGGGGAGTTGTGGTGACACATGGAGCTCCAGTACGGTCAATGGGGAGTTGTGGTGACACATGGAGCCCCAGTACGGTCAGTGGGGAGTTGTGGTGACACATGGAGCCCCAGTACATTCAGTGGGGAGATGTGGTGACACATGGAGCCCCAGTACGATCAGTGGGGAGCTGTGGTGACACATGGAGCCCCAGTACAGTCAATGGGGAGTTGTGGTGACACATTGAGCCCCAGTACGGTCAATGGGGAGTTGTGGTGACACATGGAGCCCCAGTACGGTCGATGGAGAGTTGTGGTGACACATGGAGCCCCAGTACGGTCAGTGGGGAGTTGTGGTGACACATGGAGCCCCAGTACGGTCAGTGGGGAGCTGTGGTGACACATGGAGCCCCAGTACGGTCAGTGGGGAGTTGTGGTGACTCATGGAGCCCCAGTACGGTCAGTGGGGAGTTGTGGTGACAAGTGGAGTCCTAGCACAGTCAGTGGGGAGTTGTGGTGACTCATGGAGCCCCAGTACGGTCAGTGGGGAGTTGTGGTGACACATGGAGCCCTAGCACAGTCAGTGGGGAGTTGTGGTGACACATGGAGCCCCAGTACAGTCAATGGGGAGTTGTGGTGACACATGGAGCCCCAGTACAGTCAGTGGGGAGTTGTGGTGACTCATGGAGCCCCAGTACGGTCAGTGGGGAGTTGTGGTGACACATGGAGCCCCAGTACATTCAGTGGGGAGATGTGGTCACACATTGAGCCCCAGTACGATCAGTGGGGAGCTGTGGTGACACATGGAGCCCCAGTAGAGTCAATGGGGAGTTGTGGTGACACATGGAGCCCCAGTACGGTCAGTGGGGAGTTGTGGTGACACATGGAGCCCCAGTATGGTCAATGGGGAGTTGTGGTGACACATGGAGCCCCAGTACGGTCAGTGGGGAGTTGTGGTGACACATGGAGCCCCAGTACGGTCAGTGGGGAGCTGTGGTGACACATGGAGCCCCAGTACAGTCAGTGGGGAGTTGTGGTGACTCATGGAGCCCCAGTACGGTCAGTGGGGAGTTGTGGTGACAAGTGGAGTCCTAGCACAGTCAGTGGGGAGTTATGGTGACTCATGGAGCCCCAGTACGGTCAGTGGGGAGTTGTGGTGACACATGGAGCCCTAGCACAGTCAGTGGGGAGTTGTGGTGATACATGGAGCCCCAGTACAGTCAATGGGGAGTTGTGGTGACACATGGAGCCCCAGTACGGTCAATGGGGAGTTGTGGTGACACATGGAGCCCCAGTACGGTCAATGGGGAGTTGTGGTGACTCATGGAGCCCAAGTACGGTCAGTGGGGAGTTGTGGTGACAAATGGAGTCCTAGCACAGTCAGTGGGGAGTTGTGGTGACTCATGGAGCCCCAGTACGGTCAGTGGGGAGTTGTGGTGACACATGGAGCCCTAGCACAGTCAGTGGGGAGTTGTGGTGACACATGGAGCCCCAGTATGGTCAATGGGGAGTTGTGGTGACACATGGAGCCCCAGTACGGTCAATGGGGAGTTGTGGTGACATATGGAGCCCCAGTAAAGTCAATGGGGAGTTGTGGTGACACATGGAGCCCCAGTACGGTCAATGGGGAGTTGTGGTGACACATGGAGCCCCAGTACGGTCAATGGGGAGTTGTGGTGACACATGGAGCCCCAGTACGGTCAATGGGGAGTTGTGGTGACACATGGCGCCCCAGTACGGTCAGTGGGGAGTTGTGGTGACACATGGAGCCCCAGTACGGTCAGTGGGGAGCTGTGGTGACACATGGAGCCCCAGTACGGTCAGTGGGGAGTTGTGGTGACTCATGGAGCCCAAGTACGGTCAGTGGGGAGTTGTGGTGACAAATGGAGTCCTAGCACAGTCAGTGGGGAGTTGTGGTGACTCATGGAGCCCCAGTACGGTCAGTGGGGAGTTGTGGTGACAAATAGAGTCCTAGCACAGTCAGTGGGGAGTTGTGGTGACCCATGGAGCCCCAGTACGGTCAGTGGGGAGTTGTGGTGACCCATGGAGCCCCAGTACGGTCAGTGGGGAGTTGTGGTGACCCATGGAGCCCCAGTACGGTCAGTGGGGAGTTGTGGTGACCCATGGAGCCCCAGTACGGTCAGTGGGAAGCTGTGGTGACACATGGAGCCCCAGTACGGTCAGTGGGGAGTTGTGGTGACTCATGGAGCCCCAGTACGGTCAGTGGGGTGTTGTGGTGACCCATGGAGCTCCAGTACGGTCAGTGGGGAGCTGTGGTGACACATGGAGCCCCAGTACGGTCTGTGGGGAGTTGTGGTGACTCATGGAGCCCCAGTACGGTCAGTGGGGAGTTGTGGTGACACATGGAGCTCCAGTACGGTCAGTGGGGAGTTGTGGTGACACATGGAGCCCCAGTACGGTCAGTGGGGAGTTGTGGTGACCCATGGAGCCCCAGTACGGTCAGTGGGGAGTTGTGGTGACCCATGGAGCCCCAGTACGGTCAGTGGGGAGTTGTGGTGACTCATGGAGCCCCAGTACGGTCAGTGGGGTGTTGTGGTGACCCATGGAGCCCCAGTACGGTCAGTGGGGAGCTGTGGTGACACATGGAGCCCCAGTACGGTCAGTGGGGAGTTGTGGTGACTCATGGAGCCCCAGTACGGTCAGTGGGGAGCTGTGGTGACACATGGAGCCCCAGTACGGTCAGTGGGGAGCTGTGGTGACACATGGAGCCCCAGTACGGTCAGTGGGGAGCTGTGGCGACACGGAGAGGGTTTCAGTTTTGGAAAGACTTGGCCAGGCAGAGGGGGTGGAGTCTCAGGCAGCCCCCCGCCTGCTCCTCATTCTTTCAGACAGTGCGTGAGAACTTTTGTCACTCTCCCTAAACTCAAACTTCCAAGCCACGCCCAGATTCTCAACGTTCCACACTGCTGGGAGGGCCGAGGGGCTGGCCCCACGTGGGCTGTCGGCCAATGGGAAGCCGGGACGGCAGGGCATTGTGATGCAAATCAGCGCTCTACCTAAAAGGGGCCGCGCTGGCCGGAGCCGAGCTGAGTCTGACCTGCAAGTTTCCAGCACAGCAGCGGCAGAGCGCCCCATGCGTCGCCTACAGGACAGCGAGCGAGCCGATCTGCTGGAGCCTGCGCGATCATCGGGTCACTAGTCCCTGCACAGCCAGCCTGGGATCCCAGCAAGGCTTGGAGTCACAGTGAGGAGAAGTGGTGAGCACCGCCTGGGATCACTAACTTGGGAAGTGCCTGTGCTGGAGGAGCTGTGCTCACTGCAATCTTACCCAAACTTCTGGGAGTGCGCCCCCTTTCCTGGCCTCCTCAATCCAGCTGTGCAGAAGTAGTGGAGGGAGCTATAAAGTACAGGGGGTGTAGGAGCTTCAGCACCCACCAAGACCGGTCTACTACAGAGCTGGCCACTCACACCACCCACACAACCTGGCTTCACCTGCACAGAGCCGGCACACCAGGACCAGATCCCCAGTTTCTAGGAGGTGACTGCCAACCAACAGGATCGACTTTAAAGAGATCCATAACAACAGGATCAGCTTCTAAAAAGATCCATACCAACAGGACCATTTCTAAAGAGACCCATGCCAACAGAACCTACTTCTAAAGAGATCTTACCATCAGGATCTGCTTTAAAAAATTGCCCCACCAACAGGACCCACTCCTAAGGAGATCCCTACCTACAGGATCTGCTCCTAAAGAAATCCCTACCAACAGGACCCTTTCCTAAGGAGATTCCTACCTACAGGATCTGTTCCTAAATAGATCCCTTCCTTCAGGACCTGCTGCTGAAGAGTTCCTTACCAACAGGACTTGCTTCTGAAGAGATCTCCACCGACAAGATCTGCTTCAAAAGAGATCAGGACCAGCTTCTAGGTCTTTTCCACCAGGATCTAGACCAGCTTCCTGCCTTCTTTGCCACCCAGAGACCTGAACCTCTACCCACCTGGATCCCTCCCAGCCATGAGCCAGACAGAAGTGTCCACCTGCTCCATCCCTCACACCCAACGGGTGTTCCAGGAGGCTGTAAGGAAGGGTAACACCAAGGAGCTCCATTCCCTTCTCCAGAACATGACCAATTGTGAGTTTAATGTCAACTCCTTTGGCCCAGAGGGCCAGACAGCATTGCACCAGTCTGTAATTGATGGCAACCTGGAGTTGGTCAAGCTTCTGGTGAAGTTTGGAGCCGACATCAGACTGGCCAACAGGGACGGTTGGAGTGCCCTGCACATAGCGGCCTATGGTGGCCACCAAGACATTGTCCTCTATCTCATCACCAAGGCTAAGTATTCGTCCAGCAGTCGGTAACTGCCCGCAGGACAAGCAGTGACATTCCATCACTTCCTGTTTTATGGGGGTTTAAATCATTTTTGTTGTGTATGTTTTTATTTTTTTAATTAAAGAGGCTCCGCTGCTTAAGGTTTCCAAACAAGGCTCGTGATTTCAGAGGGTGTAATCCCCAAATATGTTTTCATCGGATCCTTTTCAACTGCTGGTTACTAATTTTTTTTTCTTTTACAGCTGTTCATTTTTTTAAAGGTTATATTTTTCCATAAGGAACTTTAATTTTCTTTATATTAGGTACAAAATATTATGTTTTTTTCCAAGGAAAGTGACTCCTGCCTCTTTGTGTGTATGTCTTTTTTATTTTCCTGTTTGACATGATAAAGCTGCTCTTTGGTCTCCAGGTTTTAGGAAGTTTGGGGCCCACAAAGATACATTTTATTACATTAATTTTTTTTTGTTTTTATGTCCTTTTTTTTTCATCTTTTTTTTTTTACATCTACCTCGACCTTAAGCACAGTATTTCGAGAGAAAAATAAAACCGCACCAGATACTGTACGCTGCACTTGTAGGTAATGTGTTTAATATTTTTCATCCCAGATCAATAATCTCCTATATAAATATTTTCAGTTGTATCCCTCCCCAATCCCTAAATACATTAACGTTCCAGCAGAAAAAAAGTTGTTATAAAGTTAAAGTCCCATTCAAGTATTGAGTTCAAAATGATCATTCTGTATGGGAAGCTTCTGCTCCTTAAGTATTGCCCCTTTCCAATTAAACAGCATTTTTTTTATTTTTTCTGTAACCTATCTAAATATATTTTTTTTTTTTACCTGACCTGAAATCTAGAAAAGGCAAACATGCATATATAGGTATATTTTATCATATGATGTTTTTTTTTTCTAGGAAAAAAGACTTGAATAAGATGCTATCAAGTGTTCAGATTTAGTGTGTGTGTGTGTATATATATTTTGTGTGTATTGCACACATATATATATATATTCTCATACTAAAGTTGCTCACGGTTTTGCACAAAAAAAGGAGCAAGTGCACCATCTGCTGTCTACAAAGAGAATTGTGACCTGTTGACTACTGAGTTCTGTTTTGGATGTTTTGAAACCACGTTATGTGGATTTAAATAAGAAATAGAAAAGCAACAGGAATGTTTGTTTGCTATGTCTGACAAACGCTGCTGTAAAGACAAAAAAAAAAATTCCTAGAGGGCAAATGATTTAATTACTATGCAGATAAGACAGAACGCATATGTGTATTTTATCTGCAATAGGAGCATCTTATTATGGTCCAAATTTGCCCAAAACACCCTTAAAATTATTTTGTATTAGGGCAATTAATTAAAGGCTTAAAAGCTGAATAATGTTTGGCTTACATTGGCTGGCTGCAAATCAGTTTTTTTTTCTGGAGGTAAAAATATTTTATTTTCAGATTTTTTTTTTTTTTTTTGGTAATTACAATTTATGGAAAAAAATAAAAATGAATTTTGTAAGTTCTTTACAAAAACTTTTTTTGTTTAGAATTATCCCCTAAATGTAATATTTGTGGCTGCCATATTTTTTATTAAAACAAAAAAGCCACAAGGTAAATTTCACTCTGTATTCAGCAGGAGTACACGAGGGTATTTATTTTTTTTCTTTTGCCAACCTATAATCGGTATATGCATCTTACCAGATGTTTAAAAAAAAACTTGCCTGCTGTGTTAAATTGCACTGCATACTGCTATGCCCATGCAGGTTAGCCTTAAAGTATCGCCTTTTAATGATCATAGGATTTCTGGTTCATGTGAGACACCATACATGTCACTGTACCCTTAACATTTTTTTAAGTAACTTTGTAAAACTTTGAATTTGAGCAGGAAATCTTTTGCAACTGAACCATTTTGCGTTAAACTTATCCAAAATCTGCAGCCATACGGGCCACATAAACCATGTAATCTATGCTCTCTAACAAGGTCCCTTTAAGCATCTTGTATATCGTTTTTTAAAAAAAGAAAAAAGTAAAGTCGAGGTGTAAACTTTTATTAAAAAAAAGTCTTGTTGTGCTGAATTTTCAGCATTTTTTCCTTCTTATTTAATTGGTCTACATTGTTAGGCTGGCGTATTACTTGGCACGGAGCTTTGCCTCTCTGTGCAATAGTTTTTGAGTGGGCTGGGGGAGGGGGGGGGGCAGCAATTAATTTTTTTTTTTTTTACAAAAATAACAAAAAATTACTTTAAATGGGTTTGTGGGCAAAAGGGATAGTGTGTATAAAAAAAAAAGGAAAAAAATACAGCTTGTTGCACATTTTTAAGTGGATCTGCCACAAATAATGTCATAATATTTATGATGTAATTACTCCAATGTTCATCCCAAGGTGTTTTTTTTTTACATCTGTGCCTATTTTTTATGTAAGGTCTCAGTTGTTAAAGGGATATTTAGTTCGGGTGTTGCATTCCTTCTCTAACTGTGAAACTTATTATATTATTATTATTATGTTTTTTTTTTTTTTTTTTTAGCAATAATCAAATGCAATTTTTTTTCTGTGGCTGGGATTAAAATATTCGTGGCTACCATATGTTCTCAAATTCAGCTTCTGTCCTGCCCACTCCCCCCCCCCCCCCCTTTCTCCCCTTCGTCTCATAATATGACCCTGCATGCCACCACTAGACCAGCTCTGCGCTAGGAGCAGGTGCATTGGCTGACTTCTCAATAGTCTGTCCCATTTCACTGTCTCTTCTCTTTCATTGTTACAGGAGTCCCCCGACCCCCACTTTTTTTTTAACACCCCCCCCCTTTTTTTTTAAATCCTTGGGATGAACAGGATGGTGTGGCTGTAATCTGCTCCAGAAAGGAGTTTTGTCTGTGATCAATTGTGTTCTAGATACGGAAACTTTCTTTTTAATTATGTTAATTAAAGTTATAGGCTTATATTGAAGCTGTGTTTGAGATCGCCATGTTGTAACTGGATGAAGTCTGTAAAATACAGCAATATTTGAGTGTATGATATGACCTGTAGCCTCTGAAAGAATTGTTTTATAAAAAAGAAAAATGCAAAAAAAAAATTCTGGCTCTTTTTATTTTTTGGTTTTGGGAACTCATCAGACCTGGATCATTAAAATGAAGGGAGGGGGGGCTTGCTGAACAATAATCCCATAAAACATTGCTAATAAATCATCTTTTTTGAAAAACATGTTATTTAAAATTCCTTCCAACATGGAGCAATGAGCTTCGCAGCTAAGTTACTTTAAAAAAAAATCTGATACTTTTCTGTAAGTATTGGGACTTCTACATGCATATTTACCGTTAGAGTAACTTTTTGTTTTAGCTCTATTGGTCCTTTTAATAGCATGGGATTAAAATGTGCATGGCCATATGCTACAAGTATCATAAGAAGCCATGTTGTCTTTGCCTATTGCAGCCTGTTGGTTGACTTAGGATTGTTGACCTGTCTGAGGCACCAAGTGCCTCATGTCTCAGGAATGATACTATGGAATTTAGAGATTGCAATATTTATGCATATGGAGTGTTTTACTAAATTGCTCTGTGTGAAGAATGTCAGCAAAAAAAAAAAAAAAAAATGTCCATTCAAATTTAATATTTCAGTTTTGTTAGATCATAAGTCCTTTTATCTCTCTGAAATTATATCATCAATTTTGGCTTCCTGCTTCTTGTCTTCCACTCTTAGGCTGGCCATACATTATACAATTTTCTTATTCAATTTCCTTTAGATCAGGGGTCTCCAAATGTTTCAAACAAAGGGCCAGTTTACTGTCCTTCAGACTTTAGGGGGGCTGGATTCTGGCCAATGGGGGTAGAAAATGTCCCAGGCCCAGCATTAATGAGAATAAACATGGTCTCAGGGTTGGAGGTCAGTAGGAGTAGTAGTGCCCCATCATTGGTATCAGTGGGAGGAATAGCACCCCATCATTGGTAACAGTAGAAATAGTGCCTCGTTGTTGGTGTCAGAGGAAGAAATAGTACTCCTTCATTGGTATCAGTGGAAGAAATAGTACCCCGTCATTGGTATCAGTGGAAGAAATAGTACCCCGTCATTGGTATCAGTGGAAGAAATAGTGCCTCATTGCTGGTATCAGTGGAAGAAATGGTACCCCATCATTGGTATTAGTGGGAAGAATAGTAATCCGTCATTGAATCTAGTGGGAGGAATAGCACCCCATCATTGGTATTAGTGGGAAGAATAGTAACCCGTCATTGAATCTAGTGGGAGGAATAGTACCCCATCATTGGTATCAGTGGAAGAATAGTAACCCGTCATTGAGTCTAGTGGGAGGAATAGCACCCCATCATTGGTATCAGTGGAAGAATAGTAACCCGTCATTGAATCAAGTGGGAGGAATAGTTCCCCATCATTAATATTAGTTGGAGGAATAATGCCCCGTCATTAGTGTTAGTGGAAGCAATTATTCCCCACTATTGGTGTAAGTGGGAAGAATAGTGCTGGATAAAGACTAGCAAAGGGCCGCATCTGGCCTTCTGGCCAAAGTTTGGAGACCACTGCTTTAGATCAATGTAGTGCAAGGGCCTGCCTGATTGAATACAAATTGAAAGTGTTTAGGTTTGACATAATATTATATGGTTTTGGTAAATCTAAAGGAAAATTGTACAAGAATATTGTATAATGTATGGCCAGCCTTAAACCTCATTACTGCTGCATTCTCCAAGCTATAAATCCTTATTGGACTGGTTGACCTCCTGGTTGTGGTCACGGCAGAAGAGTGCAGACAAATTCCCAGAATGAAAAACAAAACAAAAAAAAATGTCATGCATCC
Source organism: Glandirana rugosa (assembly GCA_018402905.1). Taxonomy (NCBI): domain Eukaryota; kingdom Metazoa; phylum Chordata; class Amphibia; order Anura; family Ranidae; genus Glandirana; species Glandirana rugosa. Next base: position 611,099 of record BLSH010555641.1, read on the forward strand.
AAAATTGAAATGTTAGTTTTGGGTGGACTGACCCTAATTGTTGCAGTTTTGACATGACCAGTACAACAAATCCACCCACTAGTGGAAATTCCATCAAATTTATGTATGGCGTATTTTCCAGATCTTTTGCTCCATTGCTCTATGACTGTTGATGAAATGTAGTTGTTTGTGTTGTTGCTTTTGAGAATTGTATGCGATGTAGTGTATTGGTTTTGTGAGCTTGTTTTGTAACTGTGAGGTTGTTCTGTGAATTTGTGGTGTAAAATTCAGCCTAATTTGGCGATACGTTCTAAATAGAAAATAAAAAATATTTTCCTTTATACACTTGATGATATTTTTCATTAGAACTTGTGTTTAACAATTTGAGAAAGGTTTTTAGTCCCAGATTTGAATTAGCTGCTGCTACAATGTACTATTAAAGGAGAGTTCCACTTAAATTCAATAGACATGGTTTGAATGGGAGGATAAGGTGGTTCCAGGGTTCAAATATGGAGGGGATGGTTTGAATGGAAGATAGGGTAGGCCTTGGATGCAAATGGGGATGGTTTGAATGGGAGGTTAGGGTGGGTCTAGGGTTCAAATAGAGATGGTTTAAATAGGAGGATAAGGTGAGTCTGAGGTTTAAAAAGGAGATGGTTAAATGGGAGGATAGGGAGGGTGTGGGGTTCAAATGGGGATGATTTGAATGGGAGGATAGGTTGTGTTTAGGGTTCAAATAGAGATGATTTAAATAGGAGGATAAGGTGAGTCCGAGGTTCAAAAAGGAGATGGTTTAAATGGGAAGATTTGGTGGGTCTGGGGTTTTAATGGGGATGGTTTGAATGTGAGGGTAGATTGGGTCTGGGGTTCTAATGTGGGATGGTTTTAATGGAAGGATAGGGTGGGTCCAGGTTTCAAATGGGCATGGTTTGAATAGGAAGATAAGGTGAGTCTGAGGTTCAAATAGGGATGCTTTTAATTGGGAAGAAAGGGTGGGTCTGGGGTTCAAATGGGGATGGTTTGAATGGAAGGGTAGACAGGGCCCAGGGTTCAAATGGGAGATGGTTTGAATGGAAAGACAGGGTGGGTCCGGAGTTCAAATGGGCATGGTTTTAATGGTAAGATAAGGTGGGTCTGAGGTTCAAATAGGGATGGTTTGAATGGGAGGAATAGGGTGGGTGTGAGGTTTGAATGGGAAGACAGGGTGGGTCTGGGGTTCAAATGGGGGATGGTCTGAATGTAAAGACTGGGTGGGTCCAGGGTTCAAATGGGGATGGTTTGAATGGGACGATAAGGTGGGTCCGGGGTTCAAATAGGGGATGGTTTGAATGAAAAGACCGGGTGAGTCCGTGGTTCAAAGGGGGGATGGTTTGTATGGGAAGACTGGGTGGGTCCGGGGTTCAAATGGGAGATGGTTTGAATGGAAAGACAAGGTGAGTCAGGGTTCAAATGGGGATGGGTTGAATGGAAAGTCAGGGTGGGTGCAAAGGTCAAATGGGGATTGGTTTGAATGGAAAGTCAGGGTGGGTGCAAAGGTCAAATGGGGATTGGTTTGAATGGAAAGACAGGGCGCGTCTGGGGTTCAAATGGGAATGGTTTGAACAGGATGATAAGGCGGGTCCGGGGTTCAAATAGGGGTTGGTTTGAATGGGCAGATAGGATTGGTTCAGGGTTCAGTATTGCTCATTTAAATGCCTCCTTTGCTGTGGCCTCCTGTTCTGAGGTTTGTCACATAGAAGTTTTTACTTGAGTCTTGCTACATCTTCTTTCTTTGCATGTGTATGCAACCACATCTAGGCTTCTATAGCGCTGACACATACTAGAAGCAGAGGAAGATGCCAAAGCATTGGGACAGGAAGAGCACAGTCCAGGTCACAAAGGTAAAATATATTAATTGCACTCCTTACCCCCATAACTTTTCTTTACATTTTGTGTAGAGCATGGGTTGGTTAGAACCTCTGTCCAACTTTTATTACTAGCTGTGTCAGCACTTACGGATAGCTGCCACAAAAGTGGCCTCCATTTTAGGACCCAAAGTTGGACTGAGCTTGGAGTGGTAGTAAGTTTGTATATAATCACCAGCATAGCATTTTACAGCATAGGGCAACTGTTGAAGTTATGTTAAAAAAAAGTACAGTTAAGAGAGACTTTGGTGTTGATTTACTAAAGGCAAATAGGCAATTCGCTTTACAAGGGAATTATCTCTAAAGCTTAGTGAATATGGTGAAATTTCACTTTCCATTAATCATGTGCAAGGACAATAAAAGTGGAAGGCCACCCTAAAACTAAAATCCCTCTATTAAGGGAACATTTCGCTTAACGGATAAACGGAAATCATTTAGTTGTGGTTTCAGAGAGAATTGACATGAAAAAAAATTGTATTGAAGTTGTCAACGGGATACGACATTTTACGATACGACCACTAATATATGTTTGAATGATGGTGAGGTTCGAGTCAGGTTGAAACCCAGGATTTTACCTCCGGTGAAAACACCGTCGATAGGCATTCACGACTGTGTCGATCATTATTTTCAACCTGTCTCCAAGATTGGTTGGGTACGAGATGTGTTTTACATTTCTTTTCAATACCCC
>BLSH010555641.1:615218-627024 GCA_018402905.1 Glandirana rugosa
GGGGGGGGTAGGGCCGTGTCTATAGATGCAGGGATTGTAGTTTTAGTGTGGACTTCCACTTTAAAATAACAGCTTTTTTTGCTTGCATGTGATTTGGATGACGGAAGTCAACAGAGCTTCACCTCATTCACTAACCTCTGGGGAAAATTCACTTGCAAAGTGAAAACTCTATTTGTCTTTAGTAAATCAACCTCTTTAAGCCTGGGTTCACACCTGTGCAAACACAGACATTGCATGTGATTCGCACCCGCACTGCGAGTTTAGGTGTACAGTTGTATGGCTGAACTTGCATTAGATTTGCAGGAAAATAGTGCAGGGACTTTTTTCCCCCGCGCTGAATTCGGAGCGCATGGGTGTTTTCACCCATGCGATCTGATTCCTGTGCGAGTTCACAGTTTGCACTTCGATCTGTGAACTGATCTGGGGGTGTCATTAACATTGTATTGACACCAGCAGCGGTTCGAAGAGGGCAGTATGAACTGCCTGCGGGAATCGCGCCGGTTCCCGCATTGTATATGTGTGAACCTAGCCTAAAGTGGTTCTAAAGGTTGAAGGTTTTTTTTTTATCTTCATGCATTCTATGCATGAAGGTAGAAAACCTTTAGTGTGCAGCTCCCCCCTCATCCCTCACAAGTTCAACAGGTTTTTTTCACTTATCAAACAGATAAAACAAAATGCTTCCAACAATACATTAAACAGATCAAAAGGGAGCAAATAGGAGAAGTTCATCATTAGGGTTTACGTCTTTAATGCTGGTTGAAGATTTATGCATATGTTTCAAGTGGGTTTTGGTACAATAGGGAGGTATGTGTGGAGAAGAAATGACATTTATAATTATGCCTGCACTAACAAAAGTTCTGATATTCTCATTTTATTAAAACTTGGTAGCCCTTGTTTCAACCTTCTTCCACAAGGTATCAGACCTGTAGATCTCTTTGAAGATTCCAGAAGTCACTTGGACTAAACAAGCAAAGGCTTGGGTATTGTGGCAATCTTCATTTGAACTTTAATTTGTATGGTTTTAACCTAATACAGGAAGTAATGGGTCGTCATTTGTAGGACTCTCTCCCCTGGGTCCACCTTTTCAGAACTGTCCCCTATTTTTGGGTCCTCCTTTGTAGATTTGTCTCCTCTGTGGGTCTTGATTCTTGAGATCCTTTCAACCAACTCAAATTATCTTTGATTATCAACTGCTTAGAGTTAGAGAGTATAAGGAAGTCAATTTGTGAGAGAATCTCTGGTTCCCAGGGAATTCAAAGGCAGCATCCTCATTCTTAAAGTGGAACGCAAGCTCAAGTCGATACTTGAGTTTCAGAGAGCATGGTGAGGGAGAGAACACCTTTTAGGTTTTAACTAGCAATGCACCGATACCAGTTTTTTAAGACTAGAGAAGACTAGGAGTACCAATACTTTTTCTCAAGTACTTGCCAATACCAATTAACGATATCTATTTTTAGCGTCATGTGACACATTATTAAATTAGCTAATATATTAATCTAATGAATTTTGTGATTCTGTTTATTTTATTACTAAATTATTATTATATTATATATTGGGTTTTGAACCGCTCCTGACATGTGAACCAAACCAGCTTTCTATGAAGCCAGTTCACATATGTGCGGTCCGGGCCGCAGTGTGATTTCCAAAAGATCAAGGTACGATTTTCAGTCTGGTTCACGTGTGATTTCCAGTCACATACACTTTAAAGATTTGCACCTGGATCACACCTGAACCGCTAAAGGAAATCGCACTGGAATCTTTTTACAAATGGCACTGAAACCAGCCCCGCACATATGTGAACCCATTTTAAAGGCGGCGGTTGTAGTCTGCAGACTTGAAGATATTGGTTCCAGGATTGGAGCATTTGCACAAGTGCAAGTACTCATGCAAATGCTTAATATACTGGTATCGTTACAGTGCTAGTTTTTAACTGTTGGAGAGATTTTCCCTCATTTCCCCTCTCAGTCACTATAAGGACAGGAAATGAAGGTGATCCTCCCCAAAAAGAAGAAGAAATAAGCACCTGACAGTGAATTTAATGCTACTCTATCCAAAACGAATCAAAATTGTTTTAGCCTGAGGTTCCAGTTTAAGGTTGCAAAATGGTCTCCACCACTGCTTGTAGTATCTGTGAATCTGAGTTCTTTGCTATTTGATAAATCCAGTTTTTTTTTTTTGTAACAATGTCAACAATTTTCCTGCATTGCTATATTCATGAAAGTGAACCTATGCTTTGTCCATGCAAGTTTACCGTAATAGTGGCTCCACCTGTCACTTATAATTACCTTCACTTTGCAACCCCACCATGAACGAAGAGAGAGAGGAAAACCCTGTGCAATCCCCCAATCTTACTGCCCCTATGGTGCCTGCCTAGCCAAATGGTAAGCAACAGCGCTGTCTCCATATCGATGTGTATTTTTCTTTGCTCCTGGTGTCTAGAAGGAGCTCCAAGAGAAAGCAAGAAAGGTTAGTTTAAAATGCCGCAAAGCAAAGCTGACATTAAAGCCTTCCAGGTAGGACTATTGAATAAGCATCCTCCTATGTTTTTTTTTTTCAACTGAGGCTAACCTAACCTGAAAATTGCTAGCTTCTTGGCAGTGCTTAGCCTCAATAGTTTCAGTCACTGACCTAAAAATGCCGCTAATTAAATCCAAGTTATGTCAAAAATCCTGATCTGCATACTTGTTATATGGCAGAGATTTGTAAATTAATTATGCAATTGGAACAACATGATAGCCATTTTTAGAAAGCAGCCTATGTATCCACAGGTTTCCTTACTGGCTATGCTAATATATCCAAGAATTAATTTGCATGTTTCGCTGAGATCCTTGTGACTTAGTTGAGAATGTTACAGGTTGTGAGAGATGAAGATGGGTTTAGGCCTGATTTCCTAAACCAGTGGTAGTCAACTTACTTGATTTTGGGGTCCCAAATGTGATCCCTAGCCAAAGGCACAAACATCAATCAGCCATAACATTATGACCACCCACCTTAAAGTGATTGTAAAGTCTAGTTTTTTTTTTTTTTTAAATAACAAACATGTTATGCTTACCTCCTCTGTTCAGTTGGTTTTTCACAGAGCAGCCTGGATTCTCCTCTTCTGGGGTCCCTCTTTGCTGCTCCTGGCCCCTCCCTCCTATTGAGTGCCCCCACAGCCAGCAGCTTCCTATCCAGTCAGAGTTCCATGTATCCATTCAGACACAGAGACCCAACCCCGCCTGCCCCCTCTCTCCCCTGATTAGCTGACTGACTTTGATTGACAGCCGTGGGAACCAATGGCGCCGCTGCTCTGTCTCAGCCAATAAGGAGGAGTGTCCCGGACAGCTTAGACATTTGTGAACATCGCTGGAGAGAGAAGGGGCTCAGGTAAGTAAGGGGGGGGGGGGGGTGCTGGGGGAGGCTGCTACACACAAAATGTATCTTAATGCATAGGATGCTTTAAGATAAAAAAACCTTCTGCCTTTACAACTCCTTTAACTCATTGAGGCATGAATTCCATTAGACCTCTGAAGCTATACTGTGGTATTTGCAACCAAGGCGTCTGTAATAGATCCTTTAAGTCCCGTAAGTTGCAAGGTAGGGCCTCCATGAATCGAACTTCTTTTTCCAGAACATCCCACAGATGCTTGATTTGATTGAGATCTGGAGAATTTAAAGACCAAGTCAACACCTCAAACCCGTTGTGTTCCTCAAACCATTCTTCAACTCATCAGACCAGGCCACCTTCTTCCATTACTCTGTGGTCACGTGCCCATTGTAGGTCTTTTTGGCACCCTGACCAGTCTGCGGATCCGCAGCGCCATACACAGCAAACTGCGAAGCCCTGTGTGTTCTGACACCTTTTATTTATTAATAACTTTTTGAGCTATTTGAGCTACAGTAGCTCTTCTATTGGATCGACTACACAGGCCAGCCTTCGCTCCCCACGTACATCAATAAACCTTGGCCGCCCATGACCCTGTTGCCGGTTCATCAGTGTTCTTTCAATAGACCACTTTTGGTCGGTCCCGACCACTGCAGACTGGGAACATCCCACAAGACCTGAAGTTTTGGAGTTGCTCTGACCCAGTCATCTAGCCATTACATTTTGGCCCTTGTCAAAGTTACTCAAATCCTTACGCTTGCCCACTTTTTCTTTCAACATGTCAACTTCGGGAACAAAATGTTTGCTTGCTGCCTAGTATATCCCACCCACTTTCAGATGCCATTGTGACAAGATAATTAATGTTATTCAATTAACCCCTCAGATGTTATGCCTGATTGGTATAATATTCAGTAAATGTTATGCTACAGAAAACTGTAAAACACTACAGGCAGTCAAGTCTGCAAGTTCCATTTAGAAAAAAAAAAACATAAAAAGAGAAAATAGATGGACAGCACAGCTTGAAAGAAAGAAACCAAACCATTTAAATATGGGAATATAGTCTGAAGAATATTTGCATAAACTGGCTTGAGTAAGCACCTAGGTAAGGAAAACACTGATTACTGCCTGCAAAGGCTCTGGGGGATGTAAAATGAGAGCCAAAGGGCCACATGTGGCCCTCAGAACACAGAATGGATGTCAGGGTCCTAAATGTTACTATTCCAGGCAAGCCATTATCCCTATGCCAATGTTTTTGGTTAAAGTTTATTGAATAGCATTTTTTTAAAATTGTTTTTAGATGGCGCAGGGAAAGGTTAAAAAAAAAAACTCTGTCTAGTTTCTTTTACAAAAGGTTTTATTAATGAATAGCAAAAAAATACAAAGATACTACATGCATCCAGAGAAAAGCATGAAAAAGCACAGGTAGCAGTTAGACAACGGAATGGAACGAGTTGCATATTGGATGGACAAAATTCCAAATATAGTGCATAATACATAAACGATGGTCACATACGGAAAGTGTGTACAAAGCAGGAACCAGGGAGGCCAGGAACTGAGAAGAAAAGGGAAGCACTGGAATACGTAAAGTAGTCATCAAAGATAGCCATGCCCCATTCCCCCAATCCAAAATAGGAGGAAAGAAAAGGCCATGGAAGGCCATCCACGAAGAACCAATATGTGTAGTAAACAGTCCGGAGAAGAAAACAAAAGAGAGAAAGGAAAAGAGAGGAAAGCGAGGACAAAAAAGATATCCAAGGGGTCAAGATCGCAGAAATATCAGATTTCCAACTGATGGTCAAAACATGAAGCATGAGAAAGTTAAATCCAAAGTTGCCAAACTCTGAGAAATTTATTGTGAGAGTCAGCAAATATGGCTGTCAGTTTTTCGTTAACCATAATGTTCATACAGTGTTTCGCTGCCTCAAAGCTAAAGACCGGAGACTTCCACGCCCTGGCGATAGTGGTGATAACTGTGTAGCAAGTGGGCTACTATGGGCTTAAAAAGAAGAGCCTCAAAGGGGTTTCTCTTATGGTTGAGTGTAATAATGTATGAAGCAAAACGTAGAGCTGAATTTATTCTCTGGTTTTTATTGCTCAATGTCAAAGAAAGCTAGTACACTAGGTTTTAGTTCAAAGTGTTCACTAAAGTTTCAGGCAACAGAGGCCCCCCTTTGTCAGGGTGATAAACAGAACAACCACAGTAGTGCACACAACATATGTATACCTCTACCGCAATAACCACTAAATTTGGGCCACCTAGGACTGCCCCCTGGGTTTGTTATTATAAGGTTCCAATGTTGTATTGCCAAAAGAGTGCAGCAGTCCAGTTCTTAAGTTGTTAGACACTTTCTCTGCACAATATCCTAATCAAGAATGCTGTTCAAGGAGCATGAGTGTTGTTGATTGGAGCACTGTGCAGGGGGAGTGTTCGAGTGCTGGAGACCCCAACCTGCCGTGCTCTGTATGAACCACAGGTGTTGCTTACAGCCACCCATAGAAATCAATGACTATACGCAGCTGTATACCACATGTATGCATATGCACCCTGGAGGTGTACATCCATACCCATGCATGCGTTTACTCAGGGCCTTTTTTCAGCGGAAATGTGAGGAAAAGCAGTTCCGGCACCTCCAGAGCTTAATGCATGTAAAGGGATGCTTGAGGGTCTATTAGTGCCGGCTGCTGGAGGAGGGAATCAGTTGTTTCTGGGAGGGATCTAGTGTTGAGGGAGAGGTCTATATTCTTGTTGGCTGCTGGAGGATCTATTGTTGCTAAGGTAGGGGGATTCAGTTGCTGCTAGGAAGAATTTACTGTTGAGGTAATGGTCTATTGTTGTCTGCTGGAGGGTCTATTGTTGCTGGAGTAGGGGTGGTTCAGTTGCTGCTGGGAGAAATCTACTGATGAGGGGGTGGCCTTTTGTTGTTGGTTGCTGGCAGGTCTGTTGGTGCTGGCTGCTAGGAGATCTATTTTTGCGGGGGGGTCTATTGTTGCTAGGAGGAACTAAGGTTGAAAGGGGGGGGGGGGGTTGCATTGTTGCTGGCTGCAGGGGATATATTTTACAGCTTATCATTAAATTCCATGCAAATTGAATAGGGGGAGGAATCAAGGGCTGGTGCTTGGAGGTGAGTAGGGGCGAAAACTCGGGGGACTTGAAAGGGGGAGTTCCTGTACCTATTTTCTGAGAAAAAAAGCCCTGCTTTTACGTAAGTACCGGCATACCACTGGCGTATACCAGCGTACAACTATTGATTTCTATGGTCAGCTGTTTGCAGCACCCCTGGATCCCAGGTGGGGAAATACCTGGAAAAAGGCCTAAAGTTAAAGGTGAAGAGAACCTGTCAGCATTCATATTGCATCATGTACAGAAAGCCTGAATGACACCAAACTCCCCCATAACCTACACTCTTTTTGGCAGCCATCTGCGTAGTAAGTGGAGCTTATGAAGCGGGGATGAGAATTAAAGGGTCAAGCCACCCAGGATAATATTTCACTTGAATCGTTTTGCATTCCTTTACAAATGCAACTGGAAAAAAAAAAGATTTGTAATTGGGGGAAGGGGAAAATCTTGCTAGTGGTGTCCCTAAAATGCCAGTGTTTGATTTAGTCCACCCAAAACTGAATATCCTTTAAAAAAGTATGTAGGTAGGCTGCCATTGCTGTCCGCTTCAGTGGTGTTGCTAGGCCCTGGTACACAGGGCACGTGCCCCCGGCCTTCTATTGAATTCCGCAGGTCTTGTTTGAGATACAGAGATGATGTATTCTATCCATTATACAGTTTTGGAACATTGTATAATGTATCAACTTTTTAATCTTTTTTATTATTTATCATCATAATTACATTTTTTACACCAATTCATGTTTTTATATAAAAGATTATACTAGTTTTAAGCTGGTCATACATTATACAATTTTATTATTCAATTTCCTTTAGATATACCTTCAACTATGTAGTGCAAGGGCCTGCCCAATTGCATGCAAATTGAAAGTGTTTAGGGTTGACCTCATATTATATGGTAGCAAAAAAGTAGACCAAGGTCTACATAGGGGATATGGGAATGTTTGCGGTGCCAGTAGAGATAAAAGAAAATTGAATAATGAGACAATATAAAATCAAACAGTTTTAATGATACATAATTAAAATGGAAGCGACACTTAGCAAAGTGATAAGAGTAAAAACACGGCAGTGATTCCTGGGTTCAACGGTAATACAATGGTGTATATGGAGATAGTCCCGACATGTTTCGCTACAGAATTAGCTTCATCAGGGGACAGATGTTAAGACGCAAGTGCAGCTAATAACGGAGCTCCAGTCTCACCCCAAGTAGCACCGCCAACAGGTAAAATCAGAAGTGTAGCAATATATTGCAGGTTGGTTGGAAAGTATGATAAACCTGGAGGCAAAAAGCCAAGACTAAATCTAGACGTCTCCAAACAGAGATGGTGGCGTGTTAATCATGGCTCTGAGGATCCCCTTCTTTACGGACATTTTGTTTTGCCGATGTAAAATCTGCCACATTCACATGTTGCAAGATATACAATGCCAGCGGTCTGGCAGGTGACCCTTTTTTTGCTTGTAAGTCAGTCACCATTGGGTAGGACAATGCTGCTGGCATTGGATATGTATGGACAAACTTGGCATTTCCCACATGAGAAAGTTCCATTAATCTCAGTGTGTATAGTGTGGGTTTTGTCAAAATATTATATGGTTTTGGTAAATCTAAAGAAAAAATGTACAAGAAAATTATATAATGTATGGCCAGCCTTACGTTTCATCAAAAGTGGTCATCTTGGTGTCCTAACAGTCCCTCAACATTTTAATCTTTTGCTCAAAAATGCCCCCAGTCCATTAGGACCGCAGAAACCCAACTGGTCCTCTCCCTTTAAACATACCAGTTGCCTGGCTCTCTTGCTCACCCAGTTGCTTTAGTATTGTCGCTAACCTGAAAGCAAGCTTGCATATCAGGAATTTTGACTTTGATCTGACCTTTCCAATCTGCATTCTTGCAGCCTGTGATCTAAAAAGCATTGAAGCGAGACAGCCAGGCAACTTGCACTTTCAGAAGAGAGCCAACAGCCTATATATTCTCTGCAGTACAAGTTTCCTTTAAGGATCAAGAGCTCCTCTCGGGTTCAGCATGTCAAGACGATTCTGGGCAGCAGATTGAATGATCCCCGTCAATCTGGAAAGCTGAGTATCACATATTGCGCTGATCTGCAGTGGGAATGGAAGGCCTGGCACAGACAACCGCTCACCGCAGCCAGTTCTCAGCCTGAAACGTAACTGTTGGCCTGCGTTCCCTCTCACTAGAAGGCCAGATTCCCCGTTTATCGCCAGACTGTAACGTGACATCTCTAGGGTTTGCATGACAGAAAGAAAACCCCTGATCCCCCCACCCTCTGCATCCAAATCATCACTAGGTGCAGAAGTTAGAAATTTCAGACTGTCCCAAAAAAGTTGTTGGGGGGGTTGGGGGGTAAAGTTAGCCACTAGGAAGAGATGCTGAGCTCCTGCCAAAATCCGCAAGAGGAATTCCAAACTAGGAGCATTTCCTTGTATTGTCCTGACTGCTTCATTTGGACTGCATAGCAGATGGATGCTCTATTACTCAGTCCTCCCCCTCTTCTGCTCTGGGGGAAAGAGGAGGGGGGTGCTGGAAATTAAGCAGGCTGTCAAAGGCAAGTCTGTACCCCCCCTTACATGCTGTTAGTCGGAGGTCATGAGAATACAACCATGGCACTGGCAGACAAGGTGCTATAGAGAAGCTGTGCATGGGGTTGGAAGGGTGGGGGGCTATGGGCTTTTTTTTTTTTTTTTTTAAAAGCGCATTTCGTCTGCAAAACCAATAACTGGTTCCAGGTCTCTGAAGTTCTCCGGGCCTCAACACTTCAGCTTAGAATCTATCCTCACCACAAAACATACAGGCGCAACGGGACGTTAGAAAAACACAAGTCTCTATTTAAAGGGACCCTGATGCATAGAAAAGCAGCTGCAGATATAGGCATCCTTGCAGCAGAGAACTTATGGTTGAGTTTAGCGTCACTACCCCCCAATGCTAGTATGTTAGCAAGGGAATGCCTGCTTCAATCAGTCTAATCACAGCTTGTTTGCCGAGTGGCAGAGCAAGTTCAAGACCAACCAAACCATGAGGGCTCATACACACGGGCATATGTTTAAAAAATATGCAAAACGTCGGGCCCGACGTCAGGGAAAAAACTTTTGCATCGGCATTAGTGAGCGTTAATGAGCATTTTTGAGCGTCGGCGTCAATCAGCGTTTTTAAAAAAAAAAACATTCCTCTGCTATATTGTAACCTAAAAATGTTGGCGTCAAAAAACGACAAAACGTTACAGCTTGGGAACGCGCTGGCCGTGGGTTCTACTTTCAGCTCACTAACCCCAATGCCATCTACAGCTCAAAAACGTTGGCGTTTTTATAACCCCATTGAATAACATGGAGAGGTGCAAAAAACGCTGGCGTCAAAAAACGCCCGTGTGTATGAGCCCTAACTGATATATATATATATATATATTGGGGCGGGGCACTTTTATTTACTATGTATTCAAGTAATAAAAAAACTGAAAAACTTGGTATTTTAACCCTTCTTCAGTTGGCCAAAAGAAAAATGTTTTAACTGGACATAGACTTTAAGTGACAAAACGCAGCGTGGAAAGCCCTTATTGTGTGCATGTTTCCCGCACTGTGTTTAAAACTCACTGCGGTTGCAATCTGGTGTCAATGTTAATTAAATGACACCCCAAACACAAGTTTACCCGCATTGGAACGCAAGATGCAGAAGAACAATATGGTCCAGTTGCAGCGAGTTTCCAAAAGTAGTCAGTGCATAACTACTTTTGGTGTAGTGTGATTTCAGCCCCTTCAAAATGAATGGGTTGAAAATGCACTACGCAGAACTGCATGTGAATCGTAAAGCAAAGTGCGTTTCTGTGCCATTCCCAGTGTGCCATTTCGTACATTCACGTCAGTCCTTGCCTTCACGGAGCTTATAATCTAAAGTCCCTAATTCACATTTATACATACACATAATAGGGCCAGTTTAGATAGGAGTCAAATAACCTACCAGCATGTCTTTGGAGTGTCTGAGGAAACTCATGCAAGCTCAGGGAGAACATGCAAACTCTCTGAAGATAATGTCCTAGTTGGGATTTGAACCAAGAACCCCATTGCTGCATTACATTGGTTTACTGTAACAAGACTGGTACCTATTTATTTATTTATTTCAGGTACTTTTATAGCGTCATCAGTTTACGCAGCGCTGTACACATACATTGTACATTCACATCAGTCCCTACCCTCAAGGAGCTTACAATCTGAGGTCCCTAACTCACATCCATAAATACATATATTAGGGCCAATTTAGACAGGAGCCAATTAACCTACCAGCATGTCTTTGGAGTGTGAGAAGAAACCAGAGTACCTGGAGAAAACCCACATAGGCGCAAGGAGAACATGCAAACTCCATGCAGGTAGTGCCGTGGTTGGGATTCGAACTGACAACCTAGGTACCTGTAAGGAAATCATCTTTCACTACCCTATTCCACACCTCACCATCCCAACACATCAAATGCATAGCAGCCAACATCAATTCCAGGGACAACCCAGCCCAAATGGTGAGGATGAACTCATGGAGCACAAATCTCAGGCAATCATGCTTCGGCATGTACAAACTTTGCTATGTATCTAAAAAATTAAAAAGCCATATTATCAACAAGTGCTAAGAATTGATTTCAGACAAGATGGACATTATTGTACGGCTGATGAATTCAGGAAAATAATCAAAATCATTGCGTTTTCTGGATAAAATTGTACACTCCCACTGGCAGACCTTTCCTTCTCATGGTATCAAGTTTGTGTGTCTGATTTCATTGGTGTCTAATTGTCATGTAATTGTCCTAGTGGGAATCCTGATTTGATAAAGCACAGCGGGAGATACATTAACTGTTTGTACAATTAAACAATAAGGCACGGTGGTCATAGCGACTTTGCTGTTGATGCAGCCCATCAGCGTCAGTGTATAACAGCGTCCTGCCACCTCACTTTTACCAGATATATTTTTTGGAGTATTCCTCAGATGCCAGATACAAAGTTTCTTCTCCAAGGGAAGAGCCCTTAACCCCATAGACTCCTTATGAGGTTTTTTATATAGACCATTTTCACTCCACCGTCCTGCGACAATATGTGACTGCGACTACCCGACGTAGTTGTCGTTTCAGCGATACTGGTGGCACGGAATAACAAATTAACATGTTTGTCAATTACATAGAGGGCGACACGAAATAGTTTAGTCCTAAGGGTGATCCTGTTAATGTACTGTTAATCTGTGGTTACTTTAGTCTGTGTGTTTGAACTATGGTACTCTTCCTTTCCAGACGGTCACCCTCACATGTTAAAATAGGTCTTTTGCGTTACTAAAACTAATAAAA
>BLSH010555641.1:655025-677483 GCA_018402905.1 Glandirana rugosa
GGACAGCTCACGGGGGTGTCGGTTCTTCGAACGATACCCCCGTTGACTCGGCTCAAAGTCGAGGCACACACGGAGCTGAAACTCGGCTCAGTTGCCCCCATAGCAAGCTTCTTGGCTGTGGGGGCACTCGACAGGAGAGAGGGGCAAGGAGCAGCAAGGAGGGACCCAAGAAGAGGAGTATTAGGGCTGCTCTGTGCAGAACCAACTGCACAGAGGAGGTAAGTATAACATGTTTAATAATATATATATATATATATATATATATATATATATATATATATATATATATTTTTTTTTTAAACAAGATTTTACAATCACTTTAAAGAAGAAGTAAACCCAGATGGGGTTTCCTTCCTCTACATACACCTGTACCGGGGAGGGCTGGCAGCCTTAGGCCTGGGGGGCAAGTCCAGTCAAGTGGCCCACTGAACCTCCGAATCAGCTCACCATCCATGCCCACCTGGTTTTAGAACGGATATTGATGTCATGAAGCAAGACAAATATGATACAATACGGTAACATCATTTAATGTTAATAGCAACAAAGGAGGATTAACAAAAATATTGCATCAATGCAGCTCATCAGTGCCCACCAATGCAGCTTCACCAGTGCCCATCAATGCAGCCTCACCATTGTCCATTAGTGCAACCTCATCAGTGCCCATCCATGCAGCCTGATCAGTGCCCATCAATGCAACCTCACCAGTGCCCATCCATGCAACCTCGCCAGTGCCCATCCATGCAGCCTCACCAGTGCCCCTCAATGCAGCCCTTATCAGTGCCCGTCAATGCAGCCTCATCAGCACCTATCGGGTTAGCCTCATCAGTGCCCATCAATGCAGGCTCACCAGTGTCCATCAATGCAGCCTGATCATTGCCCATCATTGCAGCCGCACCAGTGCCCATCAATGGAGCCTCACCAGTACCTATCAAATGCAACCTGATAAGCGCCCATCAATGCAGCCTCGCTAGTGCCCATCAGCACAGCCTGATCAGTGCCAATCATAGCAGCCTGATCAGTGCCCATAAATGCAACCTGATCATTGCCGATCAATGCTGCCTCACCAGTGCCCATCAGCACAGCCTGATCAGTCAGCCTGATCAGTGCCCATCAATGCAGCCTCACCAGTGCCCATCCAATGCAGCCTGCAATGCAGAGAGTGGAGAGCTGCCGGATTACACAGTTTGAGGATCTCCCGCTTACCTGGGGCAGCCGCTGTTATATGAAGTTCCGCCTCCTGGACCGACTCCTATGATAGACATCACCAGTGTGCTGTCTATCATAGAAGCTGGTCCAGTAGGTAGGACTCTGTAAGCCAGAGATCCCCGCTCTGTGTAATCCAGCGGTCTTTCCCCCCCGAGGCAGTCCAATGGGCCCAGCGGGATCCATGGTAGGGCCGGCCCTGGGCACCCCCCCCCCTCTTTGCCTGCGGCTGCGCCCCTGGCCCCTACTTCCTTCCTCCACAAGAAGAAAAAAGTGTGAGCGGGCAACGGCCGTCGGCCATTTTGAATGTAAGTTAGGGTGGCCTGGGGGGCAATTGCCACCCTGCCCCCCAGCCCAGCCCTCCCCTGCACCTGTAAATTAGAAGCATAATGGGCTACTATGCATCGCATAGTAACCCATTACGTGCCACTTACCTGCAAACGAAGCCTGTGGTGTCCAGCTCTGTCCCCTGTGCTGCGGCGTCCATCTTCTTCCCTTCTTCCTTACGGGGGCGCGACTCCGGCTCTGTTACTGGCCGGAGGCGCGGGAGCCGCCAGTCACGGCACAGTGTCAGTGGAGAAACAGCACGGGGGCCGTTTCTTCACTGCGCATGTGCGGAAATGACATCGGCAAATTTACTACACTGCATATCTCCTGAACCGTGCAGGTTTGGGAGATATGCAGGGTACCTACAGGTGAGCCTTATTCTAGGCTTACCTGTAGGTTAAAGTGGTTGTCACAGGTTGACCTCATTTACTAAGCTCTGGAGCAGATTCCAAGTGCATTTGCAAAGTGAACAGTCTATTTGCCTTTAGTAAATCAACCCCAATGACTCGTTGCTATCTGTTATCTAATCACTTTTCCTAAAACAAACATGGAGGCTTCCATTGCTGACATCTCATTCTGCAAATGCCAGCTGTCTGGCTGTCATGCTGACCCAGTGCTTTGCATTGCATACCAAGGACAGCCAAGCAACTAGTATTTTTAGGAGCTCAGCAACAACAGTCCTAGTATTTCTTTTGGGAAGGTTTTACAATCTGTTGCATAGAAAACCTAGTTGCACTATTTATTTTTAGCCTTGTTTCTTATAGATTTTATGTTCTTATATCAGCTGCTACTGGATATGGATCTTAAATCTGGCATCAAAAATTGCCTCCATAGAATTCATTATTCAGTCACTCATAGCCTTGTTAAAGCGGAGTTCCAGTCCCCCAATCCAATTTTGCTGTAAACGCTCCCCCGTCATTGTTACCACTTTTACTGTAACATTTGGATACTGTCCGTAATGTGGCCCTTCTTGTTTTTTTTTTTTTAAACCATTAGAAAGGAACCTGATCTCGGGAAGCAGGCAGGGTCCATCGCTGTTGTGGGCATCTTAAGCCTGCTTGTCTTCATTTCCGGGATTCGGTGCAGCTGGCTACCCAGCATGCACCTCCTGATTTCGTGCCTGCACAGTAATGCCACTGCATGGCACTGTTTCTTTCCTCCTAACTCCTTTCCGGTCTGGAAATCAAGCGAGGTTTCAGTATTAGGCGAATCCCATGGACTCCTGGGATAGATGACACCGATATCTCAGGAGTCCATGGGAATCGCTTTGTGACAACATCGCCTAGGTGGCTGGACTTGAAGTGCCTGCATTAGTAAACCCCCCCCCCCCCCAAAAAAAACTATAAGTTAATAACATAACATGCTAGTATGCATCACATACCAGCACATTATGAAATACTTACCTTAGAACGAAGCCCCCGCAACGGCGCCCGCTGAGGGGGCTGACATGTTCCCATGCTGTTTCTTCCAGGTTTGCGGGCTCCAGCGATGTGAGTGGCTGGAGCCACAATGACACTACTTCCACGCATGTGATTCCTGCAAGAAGCTCTGAAGTTCCGGCACGATACGCTGGACCTTCAGAGCGCATGAGCCGCTGACGTCAGCGGCTGCATGCAGGATGAATATCTCCCAAACTGTGCCCATTTAGGAGATATTCATTTTACCTACAGATAAGCCTTACTATAGGCTTACCTGTAGGTAAAAATCACAAAGTGAGCATACAACCGCTTTAATACATCTAAAATAAGGTATTTAAAAAAAAAATAAAATAAAAAAAGCATAATTAGCCGTTTTTTAGGCTGGATTCACACCTATGCATTTTTAGTGGTTTTTGCAGATTTGCACTGCAGTCCATTTAACATGGTTACCTATGGAACACGTTCTGTAGTGCAAATCTGCAAAATGCAAAAAGCACTAAAAATGCATAGATGTGAATACAGCTTTATTGCAATGCAGATAGGCACGTGGATGCTAGTACATTTTAAAAATGTGTGGAATTTCGCTGTAAGTGCCATGCATCTTTGGTACACTTTGTGATAAGTCACTGCCATATTTCAATGAAGATTTTGCTCATTCCCGAATTATTTTCAAGAGGATTTAGGGCACAAAGCTAATAACTACCCGGGCGGTTTAGGGTGTAAAAACATATTTCATTGTTACTTTCATACATACCTTTCATGATCAATGGTCAGCAAAATCCCCTGCCTACACCCTTGTGTATGAAATTCCATGGCAAGAGTTATTACACAAAACATTGTTTGACATTACAGAGTCACACAGCAGTCCGTGCTGCACACTGGAAATATCTCCAAGTGTGAATGGTTGTCAGACGTGCAATATCTAGGCATTGTGTCAGTAATTGGTACATTGAATGTCTAGATTAGTGGTTCTCAACTCCTGTCCTTAGGACCCACTAACAGGCCAGATTTTAAGTATTACCTTGGGGAGATGCAGACTAGAATACTGCAATCACTGAGTAACAAATGATATCACCTGTGATGTACTTCAGTTATCGTGCAAACCTGGCCTGTTAGTGGGTCCCGAGGACCGGAGTTGAGAACCACTGGTCTAGATGATGATAGCTACAGCTGATATATAAAATGTCAATACAGAAGACACTAATGGTAAATGTAATCCACACTCAGTATAAGATGACTTTATTTGTATGCTGAGTTTGAGCAAGCATAAACTGACCATACTGTTTCTTGTAAATTACAGGTCCTCTTTTATTATTCATCAAGAGAGTCTAAAGTCATTTATACTTTATTACTATAATAGTACATAAGAGAGGAGTATACGGTGATTGCCAATACACCATTGGCAGTCTGAGGAATACATATTAAGATGTATTGTGACTTAAACAGACATGTTGACTCTATCATTAGATTACTGGGAATGTTTATCCAAAAATGATTAAATGATCAGTGTACCCGAGGGTGATACTTTAGTTATAGGTGGAGTCTGCCTTCTTATCTATCTATCAGTATTCTTCAGATTCATAAAAGTGCCTTGTAAAACTCTCATTCATATTTGCAGATGTCCTGGTATGGATAGATCATATTGCACAAAAGGAATTCATGGGATGTAAAGCAGAGGCACCTTCCAGGTAATGATTCTTCTTTACAGAAATTCTTCTTCATCTGAAAAAAGAAACATTTAGCTGTTATCAGCCATAGTATGCTTCTGAAAATGTTTTTTGTGTATGTACACCTCTGGTGTCCAACCTGTGGGACAAGGGCCACATACGAACCTTTTGTGTTTGAAGTGCAGCCCACAAGCTCCAGCAATCATTAGTGAGATCGTTCATTTGTAAAGATTCCTTTAGTAACAGTGATCTCTAACAGCTTCATGTAACAAGTCCCCAGTCTCTGACTGTCGCCTACAACATGACTTCAATCTCTGGCCATTTTTTCCAGTAAGTCCTCAGTGTCATTACTTACCTAAGCTGGCCATAGATGGATGGAAATTTGGCTTGTTCAGCAGAGACCAGACACATTTTGATCCATGTATGGTCACTGTGGTTGAACAAAAGTCGATCAACTTCTGTTCAATCGCCCTGCTGAAAAAAAACCTCTCATTCAGCACTGCAGGCTGTAGACTGCAGCACTGATCTTGAATGTGTGGATGGGGGAATTGGGTCCCTTTTTTATTGTTCAACCTGCTGGTTAAATAAAAAAAACTGGCTCATGTATGGCCAGCTTTACTCACTTAGGCGCCCTTTGGAGACATCAGGAGCTGCATTCAAGGCCCTCTATATCTTGTAGGTTGATAACCACTGATGTATATAAAGCACGGTGCAAACTGTTGGCGCTATATAAATCCTGTATAATAATAATAATAATAATAATACTATTTGAATGCATATACTTGAAGTTTACCTGTGAAAATCATGTCCAAAAAAAAAAGTGTAACAGGTGGAGTTTAATGTAATTTTATATTTTTAATGTATTCTTTCAGGAATAGGTTTATAGCTGCAAAGGGTGGCCCAACTCAATATTGAACCCTACGGACTAAGACTGGGATGCCATTAAAGTTCATGTGTGTGTAAAGGCAGGTGTACCAATACTTTTGGTAATATCGTGTATATGAGCATTGCTGCCTTAGTTACAGTGCACTCACTGTTCTGAGAGAATAATAAAAAATCAGTTGACCAAGAAATTCAGAAGGAAGACAGAAATACAAAGCCATGTATTCACTAGTAGTTGAAGGGGACTTTTGTACAAGTCAATGGATAAAATTTGCCTGGTATACACAACCCCTATAAATTTCCACTTTCTGTGCACTTACCTCCTGTGGGAACCCCGCAGTACTCCTTGCACTCCTTCTCTGTGTAGAAGTGATTGCCGTTTCCTTTACAGCCTCCATATTGGAAAATGATACATTTGCCTTGGGCTGAGTCGAATGCCCATCTGGTTTCAGACAGTCTGCATGGGCCTTTTGCAATGGGTAACCGGCAAGCAGCTGCAAGAGAGAAGGGCATATCAGGCTGGTAGACAGACAGGGGAGTCACTGCAGCTAATCAAGCCTGAGCTCAGTCTTTTTTTTTTGTCAAGAATAAAGGAGGAATCTGTTTTACCTTTACTCTTTTTTTGCTTCAATTCAGTCCCATCAACAACCTGTGAAGGGTGATCTATCTTTTTTTTATCCTACCCCTCTGTTGAAACAATGTTGTTGTATGCAGAACTCAGTAGCAACCAACCTTTTGAAGATCGAGGGATACTTAAACGACTTAGTAACAATGAGAGGAGGGAGCGGATGACAGGACAGTTTGTGTTCACTCTGCATATTCAGATCCGACACAGACAAAATCCACTTTACTCTATGGGCCCTCCAATCTGCTTATATGGAAGGGGACGGATCCCCTTCTGTTTTTTTTTTTTTTTTTCAGATTCAAGGTAAGCGGGTGTACACAAATTCCACCATAGAGGTGTACACAATTCCACCATAGAGGTGAATGGAGGGTCTGATTGCGCCCGCCTGAAAAACAAGCATTTGAAAGGGACCTCAGGCTGCTTTGAAACTGATGCCCTGCATTTTACCCGCACCGTGGGTGCAGCGCAGTGCACCTGTGGCTTTCCTGTGGGTTAACTGCACTTCGCCATAGAATCCTATTATATCCTGCAGGTGTGGTGAACCTTCTGAAAGTGCACCAAACCGCCTACATTCAGGAGTTATGGTGTGCTTCCAGAAAGTGCACCAAACCCGCAGGGAATTACAGAAGTCTATGACTGTGCTACATCTGCGGATCAGTTTGAAAGCAGCCCAGAGTAACCAGTGCAGAACTAGAACAGATATGCCCATTGCTATGTGATTTTAATAAAAAACCTGACCTTTAAACACAATTCTCATTTCAGGAATCATCCTGCAGGTATCGCCTGTGATAGGGGCCGGCGCTCTACAGGAAGCATCGGCTCTGCTCTCTACTGCAGCCCCATGCTTTCTCTACTGCCGTCTCCATTCTCAACACTGGTGCTCTGGGATGGTGGGTTGGGAATCTGCGATCTGGGCTTGCTTGACCTGCCATCCCAGGCCAGGAGTTTGTGGGCCACATCAGAGGGCTCTGCAGGCCACATGTGGCAAGCGGGACAGTGGTTGGGCACCCCTGCTGTATGCCCTGTGTACATCTTAGAGCTTGATTATAATTGGAATGCCCTTTAATCCTTTCTTGGGTTTAATTGACCTAATGTGGCCGCACTGCCATATTTGAACAATGTCATCAACCAAATGTGGCCATGTGATCATATTAGGGCAAAGATGTCACCAGCATCCCCTCCCCTTTGTTATGTGTGATTGCAGGGCAATCCCATGGCCACAGCTGATTAGTGGCCTGCTGGCATTTGACAGCTTCCTGTTCAATTAGGTTGCCTAACTTTAGCTTTCTCATAGTCAGAAGGAGGTTAACCACAGGTCAAATGCACCTGTAAATGAATCGAATGATCTTAGAAGCATCGAAGGCAAATATTAAGCTGATGCCATTATCAAAAGCCTGTCAGTACAGACCCTTAATGCATTCTGTCTGTGTCTACCGTGGTCAGGTTGTGTTACAGGACATTTTAAAAACATTGAAGTGGCTTTTCCAGCTCATACCAACCCTCAGTTCTGCATGTCTGGAGGCATTCACGTTCATTAAAGAAATTGTTAAGGTTTCCCAGGCAGCCGCCGTATTTGAACTTCTCACAGGCCATGGATGAAGTGTTGTAGAAATAGCGATCGTTGGATCCCAAACAAGGACCAGCAGCAGGAGGCATATGGCAGGATCCTGATAGAAAAAAAGAGAGGGTTAGGAATCAGGGCCTTGCAGTTTAAGTGAAACTCCAGCCGAAATAGTCTGTTAGTCTTGGACAATGTTGGGAATGTTCATGTTTTTTTTTGTCTGTGGCTTCGCATTGGAGATTTATCCTCATTTACTGTCCAACCTGACAAATGTCACCCAAATGAGAAGCGAGGAAAAGTCGACACATTTGGGACAGAGCAAAAATGCTGTTCTAACCCTACCATGTTATACTAAAATGTGCTTTCATTGCTGGAAATTTCCCTTTACTTACGGTTTTCTTCACTCTTGGGGGAGGGGTGAGGAAAAATGTCCTCAATGGGAACATAGATAGTAAATACAACCTACACTACACTATCTAGATTAGAACATTACTTTCTTGCAATCTTACAGAAAGATGTTGTAAAGGGACAAGTAGAGAAGGTAGTTTTTTTATTTTTTTTTAATAATGACGATTTTAAGAGCTTTATTAAAGTAGAATTAAAAACAAAAGTTTTTTAGTTAATTTTGAATAATGTAAAGCAGGGGTAGGCAACCTTAGAGAGATGGAGATCTACTTGAACAACTCTGATGAAGTCAAAGATCACCAGGCACAGGGTTCTGTTGTTAGGGCCAGGTTCACACCAGAACGTGATGCCAGAAAGGCATGTTCCATGTGTGTTTCCTGCACAGTGTTCAAAATGCACTGCCTTTGTGATCTACTGTTGGTGATGATATATTGTTAACCCCAAATGTAGATGCCAAACGCAGTGGACACAAATCAGAATGCAGCGTTCAGGAGTGCGTTATGCTCAGAATGCAGGGTTCAGGAGTGCGTTATGCTCAGAATGCAGGGATCAGGGGTGCGTTGCACTCAGAATGCAGGGATTTGGGGGGGGTGATGTGAAGTGTGGTAGAGGACACGGCTATGGGGGTGGGCACTGCTATTAGGGTGGCCCTGCCCATTGCAGTGTCCACTGCCCCCTTCACATCACCCCCCTCCCCCTCCACACACACACACCCACCTTAGTATCCTCTTCCCCCCCTTCCCTCCCATAGCATCTTACCTGTACTCACAGGAGACCGCGAGGCATCACAGAGCTGTGCTGCCTCTCGCTCTCCACTGTTCACTGATGACAGCGGTGGAGGAGGCATGAGGAGAGGGAGAGAGGAGGACCAGAGGGGAGAAGGAGAAGGCAGATAGCACTAGCAGTAGCAAGGGTCAGCGGTGCAGACCCGTTCCCGGTCTACCTGTCACCTACCAAAGGTCGACAGGTATCCTGTGATTGACAGGTTGCCCACCCGGACATAAAGGAAGCTTATACCCTTGTTAGTTTTTTTTTCTTTTTTGCCATTGAGGAGATTTCCCTTTGCTTCGTGTCCCATAGCCAAAACAGGATGTGAGAGGAAATTCTTCCAAAATGAAGGAATTCCTAGTTGTCACAAGGGGGTCACCTGAACTGCTGTCCCCATTGGAAGATTTCCCCTCTTTTCCTGCTTTGATGTCAACCTAAACTTTTGGATTTCTTTCACTCTTGATAATAACAGTATACAGGACAAATAGAGACGGTGAATTTCTCTAATGAGGACACGGACAGCAATAAAAACCTGATAAGTGTTCCAATCCCTCTACACTATCCAAAACTAAAAAAAAAGTTTTGCCTTTAGTTATACTTTAAGTCCAACCTTATTTGCTCCATTTATTCTTGTATACAGTAACATTTATTAAACTGCAGAAGACACAATGGGTGGGTTCACACAAAAACGTGTTGCGGGAAAGCGCATTCCATGTGTGTTTCCTGTTGATGGCACCCCAAACGCATCTCACAAAGACAGTGCATTGCCAGCCTGCAAATTGCATGATACCTCAGTACCATGCATTTTGGTGCAGTACTTCCTGAAACAGTTGCTGTTGCAGTTGCTTGCACTGCTTTTTCAGCACTCCAGTGTGTTTTGCAGCTCATTCAAATGAGTGGGCTGTCAAAACAGACTGCATGGGAACGCACGTGCTTCTATGTGAACTGGCCTCTAGAAAGGTTTGCACAGTATTGAAGCTTGTTGAATGCCTGCAAAAAGACTGCTGGAAGCAGCTTTACCGCTTACAAGCTAATGTCAGTGTAAATCTGAAAACATATTTCTCTTTATAAATAGCTGCCTAAGAGTTGCACGCACCAGCTTTGTTTTTGGTAAATGGAGTATTGTCCATGCCTCCAGAGCCTTCTTCCTCTTCATTGGCCACTGCACGCGCAGCTCTCCTCTAAAAGAAAACACATTTACAAGATGGAATTGACCAAGTAACCATAACCAGGTACAGATGGCTTGAAAAAGTATTCATACCCCTTGAAAATTTCCACGTTGTCATTTTACAACCAAAAACGTAAATGTATTTTATTGGGATTTTATGTGATTTTGACTGGGCCATTCTAACACATAAATATGCTTTGATCTAAACCATTCCATTGTAGCTCTGGCTGTATGTTTAGGGTTGTTGTCCTGCTGGTAGGTGAACCTCCATCCCAGTCTCAAGTCTTTTGCAGACTCTAACAGCTTTTCTTCTAAGCTCGTCCTGTATTTTGCTCCATCCATCTTCCCATCAACTCTGACCAGCTTCCCTGTCCCTGCTGAAGAAAAGTATCCTCACAACATAATGCTGCCACCACCATGTTTCACAATGGGGATGGTGTGTTGAGGGTAATGTGCAGTGTTAGTTTTCCGCCTCACATAGCGATTTGCTTTTAGGCCAAAAGTTCAGTTTTGGTCTCATCTGACCAGAGCACCTTCTTCCAAATATTTGCTGTGTCCCCCACATGGCTTCTCACAAACTGCAAACAACACTTCTTATGGCTTTCTTTCAACAATGGCTTTCTTCTTATCACTCTTCAATAAAGGCCACATTTATGGAGTGTGCGACTAATAGTTGTCCTGTGGACAAATTCTCCCACCTGAGCTGTGGATCTCTGCAGCTCCTCCAGAGTTACCATGGGCCTCTTGGTTGCTTCTCTGATTAATGCTCTCTTTGCCCAGCCTGTCAGTTTAGGTGGACGGCCATGTCTTGGTAGGTTTGCAGGTGTGCCATACTCTTTCCATTTTCAGATGATGGATTGAACAGTGCTCCATGAGATGTTCAAAGCTTGGGATATTTTTTTATAACCTAACCCTGCTTTAAACTTCTCCACAACTTTATCCCTGACCTGTCTGGTGTGTTCCTTGGCCTCCATGATGCTGTTTGTTCACTAAGGTTATCTAACAAACCTCTGAGGGCTTCACATAACAGCTGTATTTATACTGAGATTAAATTACACACAGTTAGACTCTATTCATGAATTAGGTGACTTCTGAAGGCAATTGGTTCCACTAGATTTTAGTTAGGGGTATCAGAGTAAAGGGGGCTGAATACAAATGCATGCCACACTTTTCAGATATTTATTTGTAAAAAAATTTGGAAAACCATTTATCATTTTCCTTCCACTTCACAATTATGTGCCACTTTGTGTTGGTCTATCACATATCCCAATAAAATACATTTACGTTTTTGGTTGTAAGTAACATGACAAAATGTGGAAAATTTCAAGCGGTATGAATATTTTTTCAAGGCACTGTAAAGATGAGCTGCACTGGTGTCACTTACTTCGTGTTTCACCTCGATGTCCCCTGGAGTACATTCACCTGTGCAGAAACACAACATTAGTCCTTGCAGAGAATGTAGCCTCACCATTAGTTAGGAAAAGTCATGGAAAAGAGATTAGCTTGATGTAAATATTCTTATCAATGTGCATTAATGTTTTAAACACTTAGCTTCTATGTATCATTTGTAATGATACAGCCATATTACTCTGTACATACACATGATGCACCGCTTTATGCTGTGCAGTGCTGCAAAGTGGCTGTGCATAAGGCCTCATACACACAGACGTTTCTAAAAAAATAAACAAAACGTCGGGCCCGACGTCAAGGAAAAAATATTGGCGCTTTTCGGCGTTATGCATTGGCGTTAGTGAGCGTTAGTGAGCGTCGGCTTCAATAGGTGTTTTTTTTTAAAAAATTATCCCTCTGCTATTTTTCAACCTAAAAACGTTGGCGTCAAAAAATGCCAGTTAAAGCCGGTACAGTATTAGTTGGCGTTTTGCGCCGTCGGCGTCAAAAAACGCCAAAACGTTACAGCCTCAGAACGCGCTGCCCGTGGGTTCTAGTTTCAGCTCACTAACGCAGACGCCATCTACAGCTCAAAAACGTCTGCGTTTTTATGGGGCCATTGACTAACATGGAGAGCTGCAAAAAACGCCAGAAAACGCCGGCGTCAAAAAACGTCCGTGTGTATGAGGCCTTATCGTTCCTTCTAGCAATGTAAGTTAATGAGTCTTGTGAATATTGAAAACACTGTACCCCTTGTTTGGTTGATATTTTGTCTTATACAGTTAAAAGAGAGAAGCAGTTGGTGAGAATACTCTCCAGTGACTAATCAACAAATAGCTACTTTAGTGTAGCTGTCAGAATCCCAAGTTTTCTTCCATTCAATCTCCACTATACCCCATTTTGGGGAACCCTGGTTTCCCTGCAGGTATAGAACCAGGAGGTTTTTGTAATCTTTTGGAGAATGGCTGTTTTCAGGCCTCACACTTTTTGACCTCCAACAACTGGCCCACAATTGCCATTTTGACAAAGCTGGGGGGGCGATATGAAATAAATTACCGGCAGGCGTTGCAGTTATGCCACTATTTTAGATCTTTGGGACCACCGGCGAACATCAGCGGACAACATTTGAAACATACTGTGAGGTTAAGGAACCTCTTCCGCGTACTATCTCTAAGATGTATGCCTTGCTAATAGCACCTTCGGAAGATTTTGTGATGCTGGGTTTAAGTAAATGAGAAAGGGACCTTAACAGAACTTTTACACCTGCCCAGTGTCGGAATATTATCTATCTCTCCCTGAAGTTATCAATTTGTACGCAAATTCAGGAAACTAACTATAAGGTGCTGACGCTCTGGTATACCCCTGTAGCCCTTTTCAAGTTTTTTCCAGAAACCTCGGAGCGCTGCTGGCGATGCCGAGAGGGACAGGGAACCTTATTCCACATCTTTTGGTCCCGTCTGAAAATTAGAACATATTGGACGGAGGTACAGAAAATCTCTCAAAAATGTACAGATTTCCCAATACCAGAGGATCCTGCCTTTTTCTTGCTCCACTGCTCACGAATCCTGACTCAGACATATAAAAAAATCAGTGCTGCGTCCAGCGTTGTATTTAGGTTTTGTGCTGCCCTAGGCCTGACTAATCTCATGCACCTCCCTAATTTAAATATGAGCCACACTTTCCTGTCAAGGCCACACCCCTTCCTGTTTAAGACCCGCCCTGAAATTTCCTAGTGGGGACACTAGTTCTGAGGGCCTTGGGGGGATTGGAATGGATTTCTTTAAGAGATTTCCTCACACTTCCTGTTTGGCTATGGGGCAGCACAACAACTTGTTGGTTGGGGCCCGCCACTTGGGCCCCTTGGGACGCCTGGATCCCCTACATATGTATGGGCTGTCCCCCTCTGATGGGGGCCTGCCAGTATTGTCATCCCGGCAGCAAGTGTAGCCGCTTTATGGGGGTGCCAGACCGGTTTGTCTCCCGGTTCAGTCCACCCAATAGGACTAAAAGTGTAGTGCAAGCCATCCGGGACTCTTTTGGTGCTGCCCCCCTACAAAGTGCCGCCCTAGGCCTGGGCCTTGTTGGCCTAGGCCAAGATACAGCGTTGGCTGCGTCACTTGATTAATCCCGCCAAAGCTTGTATTACTATGTGCTGGAAGGACTCTAGCCCTCCCTCAATCGCTATGTGGTGACACAAGGTCAGAAGTATCGGAGTCATGGAGGACCTGGTGCTTACTGCTCAAGACAGAAAAAAACAATATATTAACACATGGTCATCTTGGGATTCTTTTGTATATTAAATAGAAGGGAAGATATTATTAGAGAACTGTGCTGGAGACTGAAGTCCCTCTGCTTTTATTTGTTGAGGCACACATACAGTCCACCCCTCTGGGTCCCTTTCCCCTTCCCCCTTTTTTTTCTACTTCCTTTCTTTTTTTTTCTCTTTTGTGTTTTGTTTTGTTAAAAAATAAAGGAAAAAAAGAGAGGGGCTGAAATATCCACTTAGGTAAATTATGGTGCACTCTCTGCAGATTTTGTTTATGCCATGGACGTAAGAAAATAAGAGTGGGTTGTATGATGAATTTCTGTATTTGGATATTGAACGTTAAGCTATATTTGATACGTCTAGGTAATGTGAGAGTTGCTGTGTTTATTTTGTGGAATAATGTTATTTTGGTGGATGTACGGTCCCCTTAGTATAAATAAAGAATTAAAAAACAAAACCAAATAGCTATTTTAATACAATTACAAATATGGAAAATTATGCATGAATGTCAAATGCTGTAAAGCTCAACCTATGGATGAACTTCTCAATATGGAAACAATAGCAAATTTTCTGACGATCCAAGGGAGTCTAATATTCTTAGACATCTGATTGTAGCCACATCCAGATATCTAGCTGTCCATTTATTTCAGTGGCTGTATGACTATAATTGACACCTATATCAACCAATTAGGTTCTGGTGTGTTGTTTTCTAGTTCAGAATGCATGCATCTGATTGGGTAGCACAACAGTTTCATCTAATTTATATATGAAGACACCCTTAGTAATGTTACTGCCTGGTTCACACCCATGCAGGTTGCGGCTGATTCTTTTTCCAGGTGTAGGAGGTGTCTGTTGTCTTGCAGGAGAACCCAGCAGAAATGCAGGCACTGCATTTCTGATGCGTTTTGGCTGCATTTCCATTCAAGCATATATAACCAAAAACAAAACCTACTGCGGAGAAAAAAGTCCCTGACCCTTTCCAAAAAAAAAGGAAATCATGTTAAATGGACTGTAGTGCATTTCAACAAAACTGTAAATGCACTGAAAAATGCATAGGTGTGAACCAGACCTTAAAGAGAAGATCACACACAAAATGCATGCAGTCTGTAAGTAAAGGATCCAAGAGGTGTCATATGATCAATTTTGGGGGTATCCAGATTGTTACCAATTACTATTACTGGTGTCATTATCATTCTATTGAAGTTTTTGGCAAGCATATTTTTGAGTTTCTGGGGTAGGTAGCAAACTAACACTTTGGGCCACAAGATGAGGTAGTTTTCTGCTCTACATGTGAACTGCACCACCTGCAGGTCCCACCTCCATTTCAGAAATCACAAAGACTAAAGTATAATATATTAGCGTATTTTCTCGTGTTGCTTAGAGGAGGTGCCATATTTCCCCCCTTGCAGCACCAGGTTATGCTCTCTCATATATTACAATGACAGGTCCAGCAGTCCTGGTCTCTGAATTCTGTTTGGGGTCTCTGTCCTGAAAGGTTGAGCACCATTGCTCTGTACTCTGAGCACAGATGTCCAAGTCTTTGTACCCATATGTTAAACACAGCTGTACTGAAATACATATGGAAGCACTGGTTAGGTTGTACCTTTGTTTTGAAGAAGGAAGACGGAGTCTTCTGTCACTCCTTGCTCCATAGCAAACTGCTTGAAATCTTCAATCAGATCTTGCCTCAGCTCTGGGGTGCGTCCTAAATGTAGTTAAAAAGTAATATACAGGTTTCAAAAATATCTTGTTTGTACCATGGAGACATAGTGGATAGTTTTATTAACTGATTTACTGCCATGATATTCTGCAGTCCTTTCCAGAATTCCAAGAACCTTTGACTTCATTCTCCATCCATGAGGAACTAAGAAGCTAATGTTGCTACTGTGGTCATAGAGTGGGTACACCCAACCTGACAATCAGCCAACACAATCAATCGTGATATTAGAGACATGTGCAGGGGTAATAATGGTCAAATGCAATATCTGAAGCAATAGTTTTCACACACAGGTTTCCAATATGGTAGAATATAGAGCAAGAACTTCTTCAAGTATCCAGCACTATTTTAGTAGTGTATAGACAATGAGATGGTCTCTATGAGATTTGCTGTACTTGGCAAGAGATCTGCTAGCCATATATACACAAATGTATTGAGTTAGGTGGAAAACAGGAAACCTTCCATGTGACATCTGTAAACCTAAACCTAGTGGCTTTTGCACTTCCCAATAAATGAAGTCCAGTCTCAGCCATCATACTCACCGTATAGCTTAACTGTAGTGGTGGTCTCACCCCTCTTTGTCTTACGCATCAGCATTGTTGCATATTCATTGTAATTGGTGAACACAACATAATTTTGGATCTGTGCACCCCATTCTGTAAGAGAAAAAGAATTATTCATATATTATTAACGTAAGGTAACCTGACAGATTCCAGCCACAGAGGCACTACAAGGCAGGATTGCTAGGTGGCCACTGAAGATTGAAGAATGGCAGTCTCTAGTTCGAAGCAGACTTTTGGATATTCATATTAATTTAAAAAGAAATAATTAGTATTGAAATAGTATCAGCCAGAGATGAGTGGAGCAAGGCACCACATCCCAAATAGTACAATTTGCATAGGGAGTAGGAAAAGGGGACTTTAAAGGTGCCTATGAACACACTAGTAAAATTTGAAATATAACAAATTTTATTTCATTATGTTAAAAAAAAGATATTAACAATCTTTATTTTAAAAAGTTCAGAATATTCTGACCATAGTACATATAAATATGCTTAAAGTAACTATAAAAAACTTTTTCTCAACATGTTTCACCAAAGTGCTTGGCTTCTTCAGGAGATTCTTGGTTGTTTTAACAACCTCCCTATAGACAAAAGACATCTACAGGGCGGTTGCTTAATTCTGGGAGGACGTACAGTGACCCCTGGGGCACGCACATGGGAACATCCGTGACCGCCTGGTCGAGGGGACCCGGTGCATCACAGATCGCGGTGAATGGCCACTGTGAGCGGTCTTTTACCACGTGACGGCGCAATCACATGTAAACAAGCCGGCGGAAGTGCTGGCTTTTCTCTCTCCTCTCCGCACCGATTGGTGCATTGTGAGAGGAGGGGAGGGGGAGAGAGGACGTGCTGCAGCGCAGTGCTAAGTGACAGGATGCACCCCCAGTCCCCACCATCCATCCACCACCCACCCAGCCATCCTCACCCCATCCATGCTCACTCTCCCAGCCATCCTCACCCCATCCATGCTCAGCCACCTATCCATCCATGCTCACCCATCCAGCCATCCTCACCCAACCATGCTCACCCATCCAGCCATACATGCTCACCCATCCATCCATCCGTGCTCACCCAGCCATCCAACCATGCTCACCCACCCAGCCGTGCTCACCCAGCCATCCATCCATGCTCACCCATCCATCCATCCTCACCCACCTAGCCGTGCTCACCCAGCCATCCATCCATGCTCACCCACCCAGCCATGCTCACCATTTATCCATCCATGCTCACCCACCCAGCTGTGCTCACCCAGCCATCCATCTATGCTCACCCAGCCATCCATCCATGCTCACCCACCCAGCCGTGCTCACCCAGCATCCATCCATGCTCATCCATCCATGCTCACCCAGCCATTCATCCATGCTCACCCACCCATCCATGCTCACCCACCCAGCCATGCTCACCCATCCATCCATCCGTGCTC
Source organism: Glandirana rugosa (assembly GCA_018402905.1). Lineage (NCBI taxonomy): Eukaryota > Metazoa > Chordata > Amphibia > Anura > Ranidae > Glandirana > Glandirana rugosa. The sequence goes on from BLSH010555641.1 coordinate 672,407, forward strand.
ACCCACCCATCCGTGCTCACCCACCCATCCGTGCTCAGTCATTCCCATCCGTGCTCAGTCATCCCCATCTGTGGCTCATCCATTCCCATCCATGGCTCATTTGTGCCTCATTCATGCTCATCCATACCACATCAGTTCTCATCCGTGACACATCCATGCCACTACAGTGCCCATCCGTGCCACTACAGTGCCCATCCCTGCCACTACACTGCCCATCCGTGCCACTACACTGCCCATCCGTGCCACTACAGTGACCATCCATGCCACTACAGTGCCCATTTGTGCCACTACAGTGCCCATCCGTGCCACTACACTGCTCATCCGTGCCACTACACTGCTCGTCCGTGCCACTACACTGCCCATCTGTGCCACTACAGTGCTTATTCATGCCAAGGATGCTGCTAAGTCCCCACCACCCACCCAGCCATCCTCACCCTATCCATGCTCACTCACCCAGCCATCCTCACCCCATCCATGCTCAGCCACCCATCCATCCATTCTCAGCCACCCATCCTCACCCATCCATCCATCCATGCTCACCCATCCAGCCATCCTCACCCAGCCATGCTCACCCATGCATGCACCCAGCCACGCATGCTCATCCATGCTCACCCATCCATCCATCCATGCTCACCCAGACATCCATCCATGCTCACGCACCCAGCCGTGCTCACCTAGCCTTCCATCCATGCTCCCCCATCCAGCCGTGCTCACCCAGCTATCCATCCATGCTCACCCACCCAGCCATGCTCACCCAGCCATCCATCCATGCTCACCCAGCCATCCATCCATGCTCACCCACCCAGCCATGCTCACCATCCATCATTTCAGTAGTGAAATGAGGTTTATTGGATTAACAGAAAATGTGCAATATGCATCAAAACGAAATTAGACAGGTGCATAGATTTGGGCACCCTTATCATTTTGTTGATTTGAATACCTGTAACTACTTAGCACTGATTAATTGGAACACACAATTGGTTTGTTGAGCTCATGAAGCCTTGAACTTCATAGATAGGCGCATCCAATCATGAGAAAAGTTATTTAAGGTGGCCAATTGCAAGTTGTTGTTCTCTTTGACTCTCCTCTGAAGAGTGGCAACATGGGGGCCTCAAAACAACCTTCAAATGACCTGAAAACAAAGATTGTTCTACATTATGGTTTAGGGGAAGGCTACAAAAAGTTATCGCAGAGATATAAGCTGTCAGTGTCCACTGTGAGGAACATAGTGAGGAAATGGAAGACCACAGGCACAATTCTTTTAAGGCCAAAACTGGCAGGCCACATAAAATATTGGAGAGGCAAAGGTGAAGGATGGTGAGAACGGTCAAAAACTACCTGCCTGGAGTTTGCATGTTCTCCCTGTGCCTGCGTGGGTTTCCTCCGGGTACTCCGGTTTCCTCCCACACTCCAAAGACATGCTGGTAGGTTGATTAGATCCTGTCTAAAATTGCCCCTAGTATGTGTATGTATGCATGCGAGTTAGGGACCTTAGATTGTAAGCTCCTTGAGGGTAGGGACTGATGTGAATGTACAATGTATATGTAAAAGCGCTGTGTAAATTGACGGCGCTATATAAGTACCTAAAATAAATACATAACTAAATAAAAACAGCCCACAGACCACCTCCATCAACTTGCTGCAGATGGTGTCACTGTGTATCATTCAACAATTCAGCACACTTTGCACAGGGAGAAGCTGTATGGGAGAGATGCGAAAGAAGCCTTTTCTGCACACACGCCACAAATGGAGTCGCTTGAGGTATGCAAACGCACATTTGGACAAATATTGGGTTATTTGGTCATAACAAGGGGCGTTATGCATGGCGAAAAAAAAACCACAGCATTCCAAGAAAAACACTTGCTACCCACAGTAAAATTTGGTGGAGGTTCCATCAAGCTGTGGGGCTGTGTGGCCAGTGCTGGTACTGGGAATCTGGTTAAAGTTGAGTCGCATGGATATTACTCAATATCAGCAGATTCTTGAGAATAATGTTGAGGAATCAGTCACAAAGTTGAAGTTACGCCGGGGCTGGATATTTCAACAAGCCAACAGCCTAAAACACTGCTCAAAATCTACTTAGGCATGGCCATCCCAGTCCTGAGACCTGAATATCATTGAACATCTGTGGGGTGATTTGAAGCGGGCTGTCCATGCTCGGCAACCATCAAATCTAACTGAACTGGAAATGTTTTGTAAGGAGGAATGGTCCAAAATACATCCATCCAGAATCCAGACACACATTACAGGCTATAGGAAGCGTCTAGAGGCTGTTATTTCTGCTAAAGGAGGCTCTACTAAATATTGATGTGATTTTTCTGTTGAGGTGCCCAAATTTATGCACCTGTCTAATTTAGTTTTGATGCATATTGCGCATTTTCTGTTAATTCAATAAACCTCAATTCACTACTGAAATATTACTGTGTCCTTCAGTTATTTGATAGATCAAAATGAAATTGCTGATCCAAACACCCAAATATTTATAAATGACTATCATGGAAATTGTCAGGGGTTCCTAAACTTTTGCATACAACTGTACGTGGTCAGGCTGTGTAAAAGTGTTACAAAGGGGGTTTAAGTGCCCAGTAGTCAAGTGGTTAATGAAATACAATTTGTTATATTTTAAAATGTACTAGTGTGTTCATAGGCACCTTAAGGCCTCATACACACGGGCGTATCTTAAAAAATAAACAAAACGTCGGGCCCGACGTCAGGGAAAAAAATCAGCGTTTTTTGACGTTATGCATTGGCGTTAGTGAGCGTCGGCGTCAATAGGTGTTTTTTTTTAAAAAAAATCAGCCCTCTGCTATTTTTCAACCTAAAAACGTTGGTGTCAAAAAACGCCGGTTAACGCCGATATGGCGTTAGTGAGCGTTTTGCGGCGTTGGCGTCGAAAAATGCCAAAACGTTACAGCCTCAGAACACGCTGGCCGTGGGTTCTAGTTACAGCTCACTAACGCCGACGCCCTTTACAGCACAAAAACATCTGCGTTTTTATGGGGCCATTGACTAACATGGAGAGCTTCAAAAAACGCCAGAAAATGCCAGCATCAAAAAACTTCTGTGTGTATGAGGCCTTAAAATCCCCTTTTTCCTACGCCCTATTAAAAAAAGTAATGTAAAGCTTTAGATTATTATTATTTTATTCCTCCTTTGTCTGGGTTCCATTGTCTGTCTGTCTGACATATAAGCCTGAGTAGCAGAGGTCACCTAAACTATGACAGTTGCTTCCCTGTCATGTGCTTGACATCACACACTGTCACCCAGGTACTAAGAATGCATAGCCGTATCCAATAGTTTATATTCCAAAAGAGGAACTTTTGTTGTTTTTACATGGTTAAAAGTTAGCAGTTACATGGTACTAGAAGATACTGAAGCTGATTGTTTTTTTTTAAGAAACAGACACTTACTAGCCCAGGTGTCCAGGGCTTTCTTCATTAGAGCCAATTCTTATATTACATTGCAGCTTAACAATTCTTAGATGCAATGGCTGCATTAGTTTTCTTTTTTATGCTTTCTTTACCTTATTTTTCACCTGGTGATCTGTTCAGTAAGTCTGTTGTTTTTCAAAAGAATAAGTTCTCCTGCAGATATATCCGTTATTGGAACAAACCATTTCCCCCTGACATGGGTGCTTACAATGATCAGCTTTTATTTATGTATATAAAACCTTTATCCCAACAGGAAAAACTGTTTGCTGTTACTGCTTATAATAAAGTGTGAGCTGGAGGTCAGCTTCAATTTAGTGTATTTACCCCTGCTGGTACATCTAACACCCCTCTCCCCCAGACTGAAAATGCTGGTGTCCAAATATGCCCCATGTGCTACTTTCTCCAGAGTAGGGGAACTCTAATACAGGAGGTATGTTACTAGCCAGATCACTACAGAACCCGTGAGAGACCCTGTGGTGTGTCTGCACATGTGCCAGATCCCTTGCGCATACATGCTGCTAGTCCCTTCCGGTTCTCCGGCATAGACCATGAGGTGCATGTGCACATGCACAACATCTTGCAAAGTGCTCCTAGAATATTCATGTCACATGACCCAGCAAGCACCCAAGAGACCTACGGTGTTTCTGTGCATGTACTAGGATCCACAACATCATCCAGGCCTGGGCCAGGATTATCCAAGCAAAACAAATTTTTTAAAAAAGTTTTCACATTTTTTTTTTTTTTTTGGCAAATGTGTAAGAGGAGCACGAGGGAAGAGGCAGGAGAGGACCTTTCTAAAGTTCCTCTTTAAAGACCTTTTTGCAAAATTTAGATAAACCTACTTGCGTTGTGGTAATTGAACTTCCCAGGGACATCTGTCTTCTGATAGGCACCTGTGACTTGTGTGCATGTTCCATGTCTGCAGGAAATAGCAGATGATAAAGCAAGTACCCAAAACGACATTTGTCCTTGTTAAAAAATATAAATTCTTGCAGTTTGCTATTCTGCCACTAGATGGTAGTGTGGCCAAACTTATATACAGGGTGGGCCATTTATATGGATACACCTTAATAAAATGGTAATGATTTGTGATATTAACTTGCTGTTTGTGGCACATTAATATATGTGAGGGGGGAAACTTTTCAAGATGGGTGGTGACCATGGCGGCCATTTTGAAGTTGGCCATTTTGAATCCAACTTTTGTTTTTTCAATAGTGTACTGGGAGAAGGATAACTTTTTTGTTTTCAACCTAAGTTTTACCGGTTGAAGTTTTACCGGCGGTACCAGTGGTGGGTAGAACTTTTCAAAGGGGGGAGTGTATATAATTACACGGTGTTTGTCGTTCAATTATAGTGTTTAGTAATGGTAAAATAATTCCACATAGGTATATTTACCGGGTGGGACATATATTCAAACCGGTGTGATGGTAGATCACCGTCTTATCGTTTGACGTTCTTAAATATAAAAAATTGTTCCTGTTTACAGCAAAACCCATGAACGAAATAGTAGACGATAAAGGACGTCTGTACCTTGTACGTGTGTTCAGTGTCCACGGATAGTCTTCTGTCTACAGGGACCCTTCAAGTTAATGGTGTTGCGTTCATCCAAATAGATTTAAAACGTTTTTCCAGAAATTTCTCCTTGA
>BLSH010555641.1:677964-691202 GCA_018402905.1 Glandirana rugosa
AATGTTCTACGGATACTGGAAACCTGTGCTAGCATTTCTCCTGCAGTGTTGCTATCAGTGTGTGAAGAGTGGGAGAAGAGGGTTGCATTGACAATCCAACACAATGGGCAGCACATTGAACACATTTTATAAGTGGTCAGAAACTTGTAAATAACTCATGAAAGAATAAAGTTACGTTAAAACCAAGCACACCATTGTTTTTCTTGTGAAATTCCCAATAAGTTTGATGTGTCACATGACCCTCTTCCTATTGAAAAAACAAAAGTTGGATTCAAAATGGCCAACTTCAAAATGGCCACCATGGTCACCACCCATCTTGAAAAGTTTCCCCCCTCACATATACTAATGTGCCACAAACAGGAAGTTAATATCACCAACCATTCCCATTTTATTAAGGTGTATCCATATAAATGGCCCACCCTGTAGTCTTCAGTATGTCGTTGCTGCTGTATCTGCTGATTTGAGAAGGATGGTACCCATACTCAGTTAGGCCCTATGCACATTGAAATCGGCAGAGAAAAAACGCTGCTAATGTTGTCTATGTATGGCTGTATACATGCATTGCACTTACGCTCAGCATAAATGCATTCTATTGGCCAGAATATTCATTTATTCTGACCATTATAATAAATGTACATGCATACATGTGCACTCATACGCATTTAGGAGGTGCGTTATGCACGTACGCATGTGAAAAAGGCTAATAACTTGCACTCCAAACACAGGTTTGGGGCATTTTTAATGCCCCTAAACAATGTGCGCAGATATGCGCATAAATGGCCACATTAAATAACATGTGGCTGCATTCACTGGCATAAAAAAACGCTAGATGCCCCTAGCAGTGGCATTTTTTACGCTTGTGTGCATGAAGCCTTAAGCTTTGGACTTTATCCGTCAACCTGCAATAAAACGACAAATTAGAAACTGGTTTCTATGGAAAAACATCATTTTTTCTGCTTTACCAGTTTTGTTTGTCATCTATGCAGGAAATATAAACATAGAGCTTTTTAAGGACCGTAAATAATACATGTAATAAGGAAAATAAAAATGTAAAACTGCCTTGCTTGTAGTTTTCCACTAGGCTACAACTTTACACATAGTGATAGTAAGTTTTCACCTCATCCTGGTGTTAACAATTTGGACCTCATCATCTGTCTGCCCTTCGCTGAGCTCCAGAGTTCCCATATCAAAACTGCTTTTGTACTTCTTCAGCCATGGACATGTTGAGCCAATGGCGATGTCATACCATTTGCCATACATCTGAATAGAGCAAATAGATAAATAAAATCAGAGATGCGGAATACTGAGCCACATGATCCCCCTCTCCTATACACAGTCTGCTGCAAGAGAGACCATAAATGGACAGAAAATCAGGCATGACAATACTGAAAGGACAAGATATGTATGCATGTGTATATATACAGATTTGAGGAGGGATTTCTCTACTTTGCTTGCAGCTCCAGAGGTCAGTAAGGACTTCACTGCTTAAGGATGCTGTATGGAAATTGTAAATACTTGAGTAACCATAACTTCAGTTTAGATACTTTACATAAGCCATTATACACTGCATTTATATATTTCAAAATGGCTTTGATCTAAATTGAGGTTACATTTTAAAATAAACCTGATGGCAGGTATGGATCAATTATTTGCATATTCTTATGCAGTAAAGACTTTATTGACCTCTGGAGCTGTAGGCTTGGATAAGGACTTCACCACTTTTGCTGTCACCTTTGAGGATCAATAGCTTCACAGTTCTATCAACTACAGAGGTCATGTTTTTGTTTCTGAATGTGTCCCTGGTTAAAATATTTCTCATTACTTCATATCCTGACAGCAAATGAGGATAAAATATCCCCAGTATGGACAGAGATTACAATAAAAAACAGACAAAGGCCCTAATCTTTGCCTGCTCTAACCAAAGGCAAATAAAAAGTTTTGGCTGTTGTTCCAGCATAAAATTTTCAAAGTAAGGAGAGCTATTTGAGTGTACTTTGTTTTCTATTTGAAGTTATCCCCTATTTGACAGTTGTCATGTGAACAGATATTTTTCTCTTGTTCGGTTGGTTACTATAGGTTTTTGTTTTTTTCTTTACTTTCTGTCCTGGTAAAAATTATTTCCTGAACAAAACGTGATAATACAGCTCCCCCCAGGGGCACACCGACTGCAATAAAACCCCTGCAGATGTTCTAACCCTTCCCCACTCCATAACGAAAAGAAATAATTTGACTGTGGACACATTTTACCCCAAAGCCTAACCCATAACCTGATCCTTAACCCTTAGCTTGATCCTAACCTATGCCTGAAAAATAACCCTTACAACTTAAGCATAACCCTAAAAGGTAACCTAGAATTTAAAGGCCAACTCAAGGAAGCAGTAAATATCACAGTTGCAGTTACCGCAACTGCAAGGGTTAAATGTTTGTTTAATGTAGGGGTAGAAGATTAAGTTGTAATACTTACCTTATATTTGCTTGTAAAGGCTTTCTCCTAGCTGCAAGATCGATCCTGTGAACCCCTCTGCACTACAAGGGTAAATGATCATTTTTGCTGAGGGTACCAGGAAAGTAGACTTTTACTTACCTCAACCCTCTGCTACTCTGGAGGCCATTGCTTTTTCTGACACTCTGGGCTATTGAGGGGCTCTCAGTGTGCTCACTTACAATGTAGGGCTGTTGATCTTGCATTGTACATGATGTTACAGCTGTTCCCAAGAGTTCTTTTTTAAAAATGAAGGATTAAATGTTTTTTTTTTCTTTTTGTCTAGGGGTAGAGGAATAAGCAGTAATACTTACCTTACCATTTTTCTCTGCTCTCTAATTCTCCTGGGATGTGGGAGGGCTCTCACCATCCTCATGTACAATGCAGGATGAACAGTCAGTCCTTCATTGTAAGTGAGCCCCTCAATAGCCCAAATTGTCCGAGAAAGTGATGGCTGCCAGAGTACCTTGCCAGGGCCTGTAGCTTACGCATGTATTTTCAAATGTGTACAGACTAAACCCCTATATTTTAATGCATACTGTTAGACAGGTTAATTTGGCTGGTCGCAAGCTGGTTGGTAAGTCGAGCTTGGAATTTTCCTTGGATTTTTCCTTGGTTGTTTTTTTGTCAAAGTAGGGGAGTGTTGAGGTAAGTAAAAGTCCACCTTCCTGGTACCCTGAACAAAAATGATCATTTAACCCCTGTAGTGCAGAGGAAGCACCACTGCAAGGGTAGTTTTCTCTGATCCCCAGAGTTCAGCTTTAAATTTTCCTGGAGATTAGCTGACTCAATAAGTCCTAACTAGAAAAAGACACATTCTCTTTGTCGATATTGATAGCCTCACCCAAACCATGAATTCTCACTTGTGTGTGAACCCTTTCCACACCTCAGTTTCTCTGGAGCCTCACTCCATTACTCTAACCAAGCTGGGCTTCCCCTAGGCCAATGGTAAGGCTACAGCATTGTAACATGAGGGGGCAATTACATCAATTGCCCAAGTAAGCTCCAGCGCTGTCCAGCACTGGAGCTTACCCATGATGGGCTCCCACAGCTGGGGAGAGGTGAGGGAACTTGCATGGGTGAGTATACATGGCTGGGAGGTTATCAGAGCACACTATCAAATTGCCCTAAATGGATAAGTAATAATGTCTTTTTAAAGTCTATTTTTTTTAAAAAAACTGTGCTGAAACTACATGGATACTGCCATCGACAATGCTATTGCATTGTTCAGAAGTTGGTGAATCTGGTCGCCTACATATTTACATAAATGTATGTGAAGCCCAAACTTTTTTTTTAGTTTTGCGTGGAGTGGCGAATGGCTAAAACCCCTGTCATTTTTTTTTCTCTGCCTGTATCCTGTCAGGGAAGTTTCTCTTCACTTCCTATTCAAAATACACAGCAAGAAGAAAGAGGAGATCTCTCCAAAGGGAAAGGCTATCCCTATATTAAGCTGACCATACATGGATCAAAATTCAGCCGGTTCAGCGGGGACTGGCCAAATTACGATCCATGTAGGGGCACCTTGGTTATACGGAATTCAATCAAACAGCCTGTGGGGGTTTTCCCAACTGATCAGTGTCACCAGCTATAGCCAGGAGCACTGATCAGTATGTTCTGACAGTAGGGAAGTCTCCCCACCGTCAGAACTCAATAGAACAGAAGGAATGATTACCCCATTCACAGCGAATGTATGGGCTGCCTTAGAGAGTGTCACCAAAACAGGTGTCTCCTTTGGAAGATTTTCCCTCACCCCCTGTTCCTGTGAAACCTGAAGAAGTTTGGCTTTCCCATCTCTCTCTATACTGGAGACAATGGTCCCCAAGAAACATAGAGAGGGTGATTTAAAAAAAAAAAAATCTGGGGTTCTAACTTTTCTACATTCAGTACAATACTAAAAAATAATTCCTAATCCCTAACCCTCACCCCTAAAATACTGAACTTGCGTATTGCTAAAATAAGCAGTTGCTATGAAACTGAAATAAAGAACATTTTATCAAATGCACTGCTTGTATTAGGCTCTGACGCTTAGAATTAAGCTTCTGAAAGGGTGTAATTTCCCTCCTTATAACTCCAATCACATATTACGAGTAGAAAAGCCGCAGCACTTCATTTGTAACAAAATAAAAAAAATGAATAATTGTGGGAAGGAAAACAGATGCATAAAAGAAATATAAAAATATTAAAATGTGAAACAATGGTCGCAATGAATAATGAAACTGAGAGCTTATGGAGAAATCATAAAAAATCAGGAGGTGTAAGCAAAATTTCGGCATTTTGGGGAAATGCATTGGAGTCAACGGGGTAGGTGAAATTCTTGTTTCTTGGTCGATTTTAGGTGTGCTGTGTGCTTTTAATTGCTCCTCTGGGTTACAGAAGCTCTTTCACACTATCCTGGCCCTGCTATTCTATCTGTTGCTATTCTGGACCTGTTATAGTACCAAAAATGGCCTCTTATTATTGTACTTTGTTTCACAAATAGGAAAAACATAGTGAAAAACAAAATGGAATTGTACACAAATAACCATCAAATACACAACAAAAAGCATAAAAACACAAATACAAAGAACACTAGAACACTATTGAACTAAATTAACCTAAATACACCCAAAAAAACAGTAATTTTGTGGAAAGTCAATATGCTGATCCGCTCATCCCTAATGATTAAAATGCAATTGTGGGAAGTGCTGTACTACCACTATGGAAATAGAAAGATGTTCAACTATAGTTTTCAAACTGCCTTTTTGATAACAAGGAGGGTAAATGTAGATTATATTATAGATTATACAATTCTTTATTATTGTACAAAAGCCAATACATTTAAGTGCTGTATTCCCACCATCACACAATAATACAACAAACATTCTTTAATTATAGCTAGAAGAAATGTAACCACTATGATCATCTATTTTCTATATTAACAGAAAAACATCTAAGTGAAATCATGAATTTACCCTGGTGACATCAAAGTTCTCCTGTGGTATAATGGAGACCTCAGTCTCAACGGGGTTGCTGGTCACTAGCGCCAGGAAGGCAGGGAGCAAAAATAGGTACGTCTTCATGTTCGATGTCAGAATCCCTCTACTCCAGAGGTAAAGTGTTCACTTCTCTTCCGACCCTTAAAGGCTTAATGTCCGGGGACCCTGCGGACAAAGACCTGTGCCCAGTGGCCAGAGTTTCATCATCAATTTCCACCAATGGCAAGCATGCTAAATATTGATCCACCCTTAGAAAAGAAGAGAAAGAGACCCATCTTTGCTCCTCCTATCCCAGCAGAACAGGGCTCAGTAAATAGTAAGAGGGTTGATGAGGAGGATGGTCACTTTGTAGACAGCAAATCAATAATTTGTTTTAGGTTACTTTTTTTTTAAACTTCCAGCTGTCCATGCCAAGATCATTCCATTTAAAGTAATGTCTGACATGGATGAATATAATTTTCTTTTTAATGGGAAGTGAATGAAAGAGTGCAGTAATAGCATGGAAATTGTTGTTGGACTAGGATTAAAGTGGTTATCTACCCAAAAAAGTGTTTTTTACCTACAGTTAAGCCTATAATAAGGCTTACCTGTAGGTAAAATGAATATCTCCTAAACCTGTACGGTTTAGGAGATATTCCACTTGTAATGCAGCAGCTGATGTCACGGCGCATGCTCCATGATGTCCCGTCGAAGGCTCGGTGCATATCACTGGACCCTGCCGGAAAGTCCACCGGAAAGACGGGCTCCAGTGCTCATGTGCGGGAGTGACGTCTCACGGCTCCGGCCACTCACAGCGCCGGAGCCTTGAACCTGGAAGAAGCCACACTGCGAAGATGTCCGCTCCCTCTGCAGGGACCGGGCAGCTCTACGGGAGCTTCGTTCTAAAGTGATTATTTCATAATGAGCTAGTATGTGGTGCATACTAGCTCATTATGCCTTTGCCTTGCAGGTTATTGTTTTTTTTTTTTCCCTTGGGTAGACAACCGCTTTAAAGAGTCTTTTTGGTGTTTAAAGGATAACTATACTTGTAGAAAAACACATTAGCTGTTTTATTATATACATCACATGTGCCAAGCATAAGGCCCGGGCGGCGAATCTGAGCCTCCAGGCCATTTCATATGGCCCTTGCACCTCTCGTGCAGCTGCAGCAACCCCCCTTATTGTTGTCTCAGCAGTCACCAGCAGAGAGGAGGACAAGAACTTCTCCACCAGATCCTACACTTCTCCATGCAGCTTCAGAGAGGTTTGTATCTGCCCCCACTCCTTTTCCCATATCAGCTGTTGGTAGCAGAGAGGACGACAGAACTCATCCTACAGATCCTGCGCCTCTCTGTGCAGCCAAAGCACCCCACCTCCCCACCTTATCTGGTATCAGCATTCAGCAGACTCCAGTCCTCCTCCAGACCCTGCACGTTCTGCTTTCCAGCCCCGCTCCCAGCTTCTTCCTGGCAGTAGCACAAGGTAAGGGAGGTGCACTGTGATGTAATGGAGGGTGAAGAACTGGCCCTTTGACGGCAACCATAATGCTGATGCGCAATGAAATTGAGTTTGGCACCCTTGATACACATGGATACTGAACAAATATAACCTCTTCTGTCTGCCTTTCAATCCATGAAGCTTGAGCGGTATTAAACCCAAAAGCAAAAATGTATTATATTGCATATTTATCAATATTGAATTGAGCTCAGTTTAAACATCAGCACCACGTCCCAGGATGCATATATACAAAAGGAAAAAAGAGTTGGAACTTTACAGGTGCTGAAACCTCCTCTTAGAATAATAATGGTTCATACAACGTCATACGTTTAAAAATTCATTTTATTCAATAACATATAAAATATGTTATATGTTATTGAATAAAATGAATTTTTAAACGTATGACATTGTATGGACTATTATTCTAAGAGGAGGTTTCAGCACCTGTAAAGTCCCAACTCTTTTTTCCTTTTGTATATATGTATTATATTGCAGCTTACCATTCATTAGATGTGGTGTCTGAATTTGTTTTATTTTCTTTAGCTTTTCCCCCTTTGTTTTCACCCAGTGATCTGGCCAGTAACACACCTCCTGTATGTTAGACACAACTCTGGAGGACTGAGTACAGGGGGCATAGCAGACAGCACTGTTGCAGTGTGGGGGGAGGGGCATGTTAAATGTATTAGCAGATTTAGAACACTAACAAACTGAAGCCAAACTCCATCGCACTTAATATTCAGTTACAGCAGTTTTTTTCCCTTTTGGGATAAAGGTTTTAAATGAATAAATAAAAGCTGAACATTGTTTTTTTATTTGTATTAAGATGTTAATCATAAAGAGTTATAAAAAAAGAGAAAAGAACAGTCCTTAAATGTACAGTAGAGCCTATGGGTACATTAAGTGTACTTAGTGACACATTTATGGCTCTTAGTATACATTGCTATAGAAAATATTAAGACAAAATTGCAAAAATACAATAAAAAGTTGAATATCAAAAAACATTGTTAGGTGTTGTGAGGGATTAGTTCAATGGGGATCACCTTCCCTGGGAAAAGGGTAGTTTCTTAAAATCTGGCTTGTTGCCAGATTTATTTAAAGGTTGCATGTTGAAAACAAATATACAAAACAGAAAATAAATCCTCGCCGTCCAGGCACTAACTAAAAATTTCGGCTTTTCCTATCTGAGCAGTGCAGGGCTTCTCCCAGACACCCACAAAATATACACAGTGCAAACCTTTTTGTCTTTAGTCCATAAGCATACTTCCATGTGTTGGAGGAAAATGAACCCCCCGACTTGATTGATCGGATTGATGTTGAATCTCTGCTCTGTCAAGTCACACATACATCTGATAGCTCCGATAGGAAACATCAACCGTCCAATCTAAAAAAAACCCTCAACTATGTACCCTTCTCCGAGCTCCAATCAGGGCATTGCCACTTTCCTTCGGGTGGTAACCCAGGAAATCAAAAGTCTGCGTCCACATGACTTAACATCATCCAACCTCGCACCCACCCTTAAAAAAGCGCTGTCTGATTTGTCTAAAGATAAATCTATAACAATCAAACCTTCAGATAAGGGGGGCAACATTGTACTTATGAATAATACAGATTACGTTACAATGTGTGCCAATATCTTGGACAACCAGTCATGGTATCGGAAAATTGATCCTGCTGTGGTCCGGATATACAACGAACAATTTTATGCCCTTATTGATTTGGCTTTTCACAATCAGACAATCTCTAAATCTACTTGGCAATACATTAGAACTAGCCATCCTAGAACGGCAACATTCTACGCATTGCCCAAGATTCATAAAAACTCAGTTTCTCCACCAGGCAGATCATTATGATCACAGGATCCAGCTGAGCAGAGATCGGGATATGGGCGCAGTGATTGGCCCTCCCGATCATGTGATGGCTGTGTCCAATCACAGCCGTCACATTGTAAACAGAGACGAACGTCTCTGTGACAGTTCTCCTCCCGCCGAGCTCAGTGAAAGCTCAGTGCGGGGGGGGGGAAGGGGGGAGCTGCAGCTCTGTGACAGCTTTCTGCATGATGAGGATTTCATGCAGAAAGCTGTCACAGATCGCCCCCCACACAGTGCACCAAGCACACTGATACCCCTGTCCCCATACACATAAGTGTCCCCATAAAACAGCCCCCAAGACATCTGTATGACCCCAATCACATCTGTCACCATACACAAAACATCTGTCACAGTCCCCAAAACATCTGTATGTCCCCAAAACATCTGTCACAGTCCCCAAAACATCTGTATGTCCCCAAAACATCTGTCACAGTCCCCAAACATCTGTCTGTCCCCATCACATCTGTCACCATACACAAAACATCTGTATGTCCCCTTCACATCTGTCACAGTCCCCGTCACATCTGTCTGTCCGCCAACACCAAATAAACTCCAATTTGGGTTATTTTTACCAAAGAAATGTAGCAGTATAATTTTTGGTCAAAATTCATGAAGAGAAATTACTTATTTGCAAAATTTTATAACAGAAACGCAGAAAAATGTATTGTTTTTGAAAATTTTTAGTCTTTTTTTAATTTATAGCGCAAAAAATAAAAAACCCAGGGATGATTAAATACCACCAAAAGAAAGCTCTATTTGTGTGAAAAAAAATGATAAATATTTCATTTGGGCACAGTGTCGCATCACCGCGCAATTGCCATTCAAACTGCAACAGCGCTGAAAGCTGAAAATTGGTCCGGGAAGGAAGGGGGTTTAAGTGCCCAGTATTGAAGTGGTTAAACCATCTGTTGGTGGACTCCAGTGGACCACAAAATCCGGTCCGGAACCAACCCTGCCAAGGTGGCTGATAAAACCTGGATCGGATTCCACCTTAGTCCACGCCAATTGAACGCATGCAAGGCGACACATAGCGTCCATCTACTACTTCGCCTCACATAACGTCACAGTGTAGAGAGAAAAAGAAAAAAAAGGGGGAAAAAACAAGAACTCCAACAAGGAAGAGAGGAAAAAGAAAAGGGACCAAAAAGGAGAGAAAAAAAAGGAAGTGAAGCTGATCATTTTAATCACCACTGCCATTGTTAAGTGGCTTGTCTCGTCCATGTAAACTGACACGTTCTGCTGGGGAGCTGAAAAAGCTGTGCTTTTGGAAAACAACAGACTTGCTGGCTGGTTCAGCAGATGCAAAGAGAAGAAAGACAGGCTAAAAAAGAAACTAATACAGCCATCATATCTAAGAACTGGTAAGCTGCAATATAATAAATGTTTACTTTAGTGTTTAACACCACTTGATTGGAGTCATCTGCCGTCCACACCATAGCTGCAGACGAGTGAGAAAAAAGTTTCATATTGCTTGCTGCAGCCCATCAATAAAATCTTTTAAATAAAGTGCATCTCAGGCCAAAATCTTTTTTTTTTTTTTTTTTTTTTTTTTTTTTTTTTTTTTTTTAGTTTTTGGATAGAATAAGGAATATTTAAAAAAAAATAATGCTTCAGGGGTTTTTCCTCTTTTTTGGGGGAAACATTTGCCCTTACTTTCTATCCTTGAGACACTACAGGAAGTGAAAGTTATTTTTGCCAATTGTTTTCTATTAATGTGGGAGTGTAGAAGGGGAAGCTATCTGTGTCTTTGAGAATATTGTTTCCCATCACTATATTTCTTTCATATTAAAGCTTGTTTTCAGCCTTTTCTCATGTTTTGGATATGACAGGGAGATATTGGTATCCTCTGTCAAATTTTTATTGCATTTTGTGGTTAGGGAGATTTTCCCTTTCTTGTTAGGTTAACATAGAGACACAGAAAAAAAGAACAGATTTATTGCCAAAAGTTGGCTTTATTATTGCCAGGAGTTTTAGTGGGTTTTGAATGAAGGGTGTTTTTTAGTTTGGATTTATGGTGGGAATGTGTGACCAAATGGTCAAGGCGGTACCTTGATCGTATTTAGGATATGGGGTTATGTTCAATGTATGTTTTTTTTTTTAAAAAAACTTCTGCATACATGATCAGTGAACAGTGACCCATGTCCAGTTATCTTGACCCCTGGTCCCTGTGTTTACCTTCCTGCAATGATTAACCAACAAAAAACAAGCTTATGTCAAAGATCAAAAATCAAAGCTTTTCTCTTTCTGACTAAAAGGCAGAAAGTTTGGAGTTTAAGTGGAAACCTTTTTTGGCTAACTTGAATGAATAAAGCTGCAAGCTTCCAGGACCCGTTAGGTTCCTTCCGTAGGTGTTCTACAATTGTATAATGCTTGAGTATGGAACCTAATGAGTCCTCAAAGCTTGCACCTTTATTAACTTATGTTAGCCAATAAAATGTTTCACTTAAACTCCATCTTTACCACATTAATTGATGGAAGACATGATAAAAAAAAAATCTGCCATCATAAAACATGAAATTCTGCAGAGCTTCCTTACCAAAAATGTATTTTTATGGAGCTTAAAATGCAGCATCAGAGCTTTCACAATGCTTGTACTGCTTTAAGTGGACCGTTTCCCCCAACCCCCCCCAAACAAAAACACAGTTGCATGCAGCTAACTTCTGTGAAGACTACATCACCAGCCTCCCAAGATCTCAGGAAGAATTCCATTGATCATACATTGCTATAGCTTCAAGCAACCTGTATGTCGGTAGTGTAATTCTGCTTCCATTGGCATAGCCATGGAAATTTATAATCATTGGAGGACCGGCAAAAACACAGAAGAAGAAGCCAGGCACTGATGATATCCAGGAGTCAAGATGGCAACACAATAATAAAGGAGGTGAAAGTGAAGAATTGGAGCATTAGACTGTGCCAACAGAGAAACCTAGGTGGCAAGTACTCATTGTGAGATGTGTTTAATTTTTCTAAAATAAATACAGTAGTGGTGGCAATTTCACATGAGGGTGAGAGGGAAAGGGTCTGCTTTAATGCACAAACTAACTCTAACAGTTCCATATTAGGAAAATGAACACACACTTCCACCCACTCCAATCGTAATATCCTCAACCTTGTATTCTCCCATCTCTGCACTCCTGACAACTCCTGGCAACCTCACAAACACCCCCTTTCCTCTCTCTGATCACAACCTCAACAGTTTCACAGTATCGTTGTCTCCAACCACCTATCCTTCCATGCAGCAATGAATTACTTGTAGAAACCTTCACCACTATAACCATTCTCTTTTTTATTCTGCTACTGACCACCTATGACAAAATCTCTCCCCTGTATTGTCCTGACCTGGCCACCTCTATCTCAACAGTTCACTGTCATCCTCACTGGACGCACCTGCTCCTCCAACTACACGCAGAATCAGGCCCCGGCCGCAGGCCTGCCATCAGGGGGGTACAGGGCGTACTCCTGTATGGGGCCCGGGCGTCTCAAGGGGCCCGGCGTCGGGCCCCACTCCCCGCCTCCCCTCACATGAAAAAAGCTGTCACCTGCGCTGTGAGCTGAGGCAGAGAGGGTGCACCATGGGGGGAATGGGGACAGCCCATACTGATGTCCCCAGGCTGCTGCAGTGAAGGATGAGGTGAGCTGAGGAAGAGAGTAGATCTGTAGCAATTAAAAGAAAAAACTTTCCCCAGCCCAGCAGACTCTTTCCTCACTTTCAGGTGCAAGGCAGTGCGCAGTGATCTGCCGTATTAAAACAAGTACATGACAGTTCCCTGCTCTTCGATATCAATCCACCAGGCAGACGGGCTCTGTCATGTACTTGTTGTGATACGGCAGATCACCGTGCACTGTCTAGCACCCGAAAGTGAGGAAAGAGTCCGCTGGGCAGGGGAAAGTTTTTTCTGTTAATTTCTACTACAGATTGCGGCACCCAGTCTGCTCTCTGCCTCCGCCCACCCCCTTCCTTCACTGCAGCAGCCTGGGGATATCAATATGGGCTGTCCACGTCCCACCCATGGCACCTCCCTCTGCCTCAGCTCGCGGCACAGATGAGCGTTTTATTCATGTGAGGGGAGGCGGGTCCTGCGCCGGGACCTATCAGCCCAGGCCTCAGGACCAGCAGCCTGGCCCCAGGACCAGTAACCAAGCGCCAGCAGCCTGACCCCTGGCCCCAGGACCAGTAACCAGGCCCCAGCAGCCAGACCCATGGCCCCAGGACCAGTAACCAGGCCCCAGCAGCCAGACCCCTGGCCCCAGGACCAGTAACCAGGCCCCAGCAGCCAGACCCTTGGCCCCAGGACCAGTAACCAGACCCAATCAGCCAGACCCCTGGCCCCAGGACCAGTAACCAGGCCCCAGCAGCCAGACCCCAGGACCAGTAGCCAGGCCCCAGCAGCCAGACCCCCGGCCCTAGGACCAGTAATCAGGCCCTTAGCAGCCAGA
>BLSH010555641.1:691212-710747 GCA_018402905.1 Glandirana rugosa
GGCACCTCCCTCTGCCTCAGCTCGCGGCACAGATGAGCGTTTTATTCATGTGAGGGGAGGCGGGTCCTGCGCCGGGACCTATCAGCCCAGGCCTCAGGACCAGCAGCCTGGCCCCAGGACCAGTAACCAAGCGCCAGCAGCCTGACCCCTGGCCCCAGGACCAGTAACCAGGCCCCAGCAGCCAGACCCATGGCCCCAGGACCAGTAACCAGGCCCCAGCAGCCAGACCCCTGGCCCCAGGACCAGTAACCAGGCCCCAGCAGCCAGACCCTTGGCCCCAGGACCAGTAACCAGACCCAATCAGCCAGACCCCTGGCCCCAGGACCAGTAACCAGGCCCCAGCAGCCAGACCCCAGGACCAGTAGCCAGGCCCCAGCAGCCAGACCCCCTAACCCTAGGACCAGTAACCAGGCCCCAGCAGCCAGATCCCTGGCCCCAGGACCAGCAGCCAGGCCCCTGCAGCCAGAAGCCCAGGACCAGCAGCCAGATCCCAGGACCAGCAGCCAGACCCCCAGGACCAGTAGCCAGACCCTGGCTCTAGGACCAGTAACCAGGCCCCAGCAGCCAGGCCCCTGCAGCCAGACCCCAGGACCATCAGCCAGACCCCCGGGACCAGTAGCCAGGCCCCAGCAGCCAGACCTCTGGTCCCAGAACTAGTAGCCAAGCCCCAGCAGCCCAAGACCAGCAGCCAGACCCCCGGCCCCAAGACCAGTAACAAGGCCCCAGCAGCCAGACCCCCAGCCACAGGACCAGTAGCCAGGCCCCAGCAGCCAGACTCCCAAGACCAGTAGCCAGGATCCAGTAGCCAGACCCCAGGACCAGCAGCCAGACCCCCGGCTCCGGGACCAGTAGCCATGCCCCAGCAGCCAGGTCCCTGGCCACAGGACCAATAGCCAGGCCCCAGCAGCCCAGACTCCAGGACCAGCAGCCAGACCCCCGGAACCAGTAGCTAGGCCCCAGCAGCCAGACCCTTGGCCCCAGGACCAGTAGCCAGGCCCCAGCAGCCAGACCCCCAGGACCAGTAACCAGGCCCCAGCAGCCAGACTCCCGACCCCAGGAGCAGTAACCAGACCCCAGAAGCCAGACCCCTGGCCCCAGGACCAGTAGCCAGGGCCTAGCAGCCAGACCCCAGGATCAGCAGCCAGACCCCAGGACCAGTAGCCAGGCCCCAGCAGCCAGACCTGTGGCCCCAGGACCAGTAGCCAGGCCCCAGCAGCCCAGACTCCAGGACCAGCAGGCAGACCCCCAGCCCCGGCACTAGTAGCCAGGCCCCAGCAGCCAGACCCGTGGCCCCAGGACCAGTAGCCAGGCCCCAGCAGCCAGGGCCCAGCAGCCAGACCCCAGGACCAGCAGCCATACTCTTGGCCCCAGCAGCCCAGGACCTAGCAGCCAGACCCCAGGACCAGGAGCCCAGCCCCAAAAGCCAGGCCCCAGGACTAGCAGCCAGGAATCAGGACCAGCATCCAGCCCCAGGAGGACCAGCAGCCAGCCCTAGTAGCCATTATTTAAGGTAAGTGAAGTCTTCTAGGGTTGGGCATCAAAGTACTAGGGAAAGTTGGTGTTCAGGCCCAGGGGGGTGGGGGGGGGGGTGGGATGGGCAGACCTGAAGCTGTGTAAGGGGCCCCATAAATTCTGATGGCTACCCTGCCCGGCCGCTACAACCTTGGCAAACTGACAATACCAGAAATCTCAAGCGACATTGCTATACTCTTGAACGACTGTGGCGTAAAACCAAATCAATGCAGGACTTTACTCTATATAAATCTTCCCTCCTAAAGTACAATTCCTGCCTCCAGGCTGCCAAACAAACCTACTTTGTCTCTCTTATTAATACCTTGTCATCCAGTCCTCGTCGACTCTTCTACCTTTAACTCTCTGCTTTGTCCCCCGTCCCCCTTACCCACTAACTCACTCACTGCTCAAGAGATTACAAATCACTTCAAAGACAATATTGATGCAATGCGTGAGGACACCTCCACTGTACAGATATCTTCCCCACTTAACTTACCTTGTTTAACAGCACAGTCAATACTTTCCTCTTTTGAACTGGCTACTACTGAAGAGGTTACAAAACTTTTCTCAAATGCCCACTTAATCAATTGTTTCCTGGATCCTGCTCCCTCGCAATTTCTATGGTCATCTTCTTATTCTATCCTATGTTCTCTCACTCACATCTTCAATCTCTCCCTTTGTACTGGCACCTTCCCCTTCCCTGTAAAGCATACACAGATCACTGCATAAAAAAAGCATGTGGGGTTACCGCGCGTAAATGGACGTTTTCGGGCACACCACGAGATAACCACTCAATTTTTTATAAATAAATCCTTTTATTACAACATTGGGTTAAAAGGCATAGTGCTTCACAGAATTTAAAATCATATTAGTACAAAACATACATGTGAACATACAGGGTCAGAGTCCATGGACCCTACCCACCAAAGTCAATATTGAAACTGATACTACTACCAAAACAACCATCATATGTGAGCATAGGTCGGCGCGTTTCGCTTCAATCGTGCTTCTTCAGGACCTGTTCACAGTATAGGTATCGGTTGTTACACTAGATATTGACTTAGTGCGACCCAGGAGAACTATCATGGGGGAGGACACAGGAGATGCACACGTCAGTCCCCAGGTGGAGAACCGGAAGTGACGCAAAGAGGAGGTTCCTCCTATGTGGAGACCACTTTTTTGCCTCAAGGTGGACGGTGGACAAAAGGGGGGGGGGGTGATTTCCAATATACAAAATAGTGCGTTTGAGTCCTATTGTGCCATTACTATACCCCTTAGAAATGGGGAGAAAAGAAAGGGTAGGTGTCCTAGTGATGAGAGCGGCATTTATAGTGTCATCACTTTTGTTGAGTCAGTAGTCCGGAGACAAGGAAAATTTCCAAGAGTGTGCCGTATCAAGCAAGATTGACCACAAGCTTGTTCCCTCTCTCTGTCCACCTTCCCTGTTCTTGGGTCCTCCATGCATGGCATAAGTTGATGCGGGGCCAGTCCTGGGACATCCAGCCATGATTACCACATTTTATTAAATTTTCCCGGGACATTCCTATGCATGTACGTTACTTTTTCCCTAATAACCAGGCTATTTATTTGTTCCACCCATAGATTTTTGGTTGGGATAGTACCTGACATCCAAAATTTAGCAATGAGATTTCGAGCTACAAATAGTAGTCGAATCACCTCCACCCTTTCCTGTGGATTCAACAGTTCCTCATCCAGGGCCCCCAGCAAACACACCAGGGGATCTCCCGGGAGAGGAAATTTATACACTTGAGATATGGTACTAGATCTGTCCAGTACCTAAAGAGCTTTGGGCAGCGCCATAGCATATGAATTAATGTACCCTCCTCTCTGTCGCATTTGGGACATAGTAGCGTTGTTCGCCTCCCCCTTCTATGTAGCTGTATTGGAGTTCTATATGTCCTGTGGAGAAGATATATGTGAGATAGCTTTTGTGATGCAGAGACCGATACCAGCGCAGCATTTTCAAGGTACATATTCCAAACTTCCCCATCAATTGGATCCAAGTCTCTCTCCCAACCTACCCTACAAGGCATAGGGGCCGCATCATGCGAGGACTGGAGAAGGATGGAATAGGCTCTGGATATCTGGACATCTCTCCTTCAAAATAATATTCATAAGTGGATGTTTCGTGGGGGCGACTTTTTGGGTTCTCTCTTGAGCCTGTAGGGCATGTCTGATTTGCAGGTATTTGTAGAAGTGCGTTCTGGGGAGGCCAAATTCACTTTGAAGTTCAGCAAAGAGTTTTAGTACCTGGCCGTTATATAACTGGGGCAGATATAGAATGCCTGATCGTATCCAATCCTCAAAGCGTACCAATTTCTGCAGTTCCGGCATATTAGCGTTTCGCCAAATCCGAGTATATGGGCAGCTACCCTCCACTCCAAGAATTTTACCCACGTGTTTCCACATCATATTCAGCATCTGAATAGATGGAAGATGTGCCCGCAAGTGTGAGAAACCCGCCTCTAGTGCCACTAGAGCAGGTCCCTGGTGCCCCTCTGGGAGCAATATATTGCAGATCGGATCGTGATCGTCCATCAAGCCCCATGCACCCAGATGCTGAACCTGAGAGGCAACATAGTAGTGCTTTGCGTGTGGTACCGCCAGTCCTCCCTGAACTTTGCCATATTGCAGTGTATTTAAACTTATTCTGGCCTCTTTATTACCCCATATTAATGCTCTAAATTGGGCATCTATCTGCATAAACTATTTTCGCTGTAACCAAATTGGTGCGTTGTGGAATATATATAGGAGTTGTGGGGCCCATACCATTTTTATGAGATTTACCCTACCAATAACCGAAAGTGGGAGTTTTAGCCAAGAAGAACACTTATCTTTGAATTTAGATAGTAGCGGGATTAGATTCAATATAACGTATTGTTTTGGGTCTGGTGCAATTTGAATTCCTAGGTACTTGAATGATGACACTATATTGATCTCCTTTGCCCTGTCCGGAAGTGGGACTTCCATGGGTCTAAAGGTAAAAGAACGCATTTGTGCCAATTTATTGAGAACCCTGACAGTGTACAAAAGTGAGTTATCAGTTCCATAACAATACTCAGGGAACCTTGGGTATCTCCCAAATATAACAGAGTGTCATCTGCGTAGTGACACAGATTCTTCTCTAGTGCCACGGATAAATCCCCTAATCTCCTTCTTTCCCCTTACGTGAATAGCAAGCGGTTCCAGTGCCAAGGCAAACAGCAGGGGCGACAGTGGGCACCCCTGCCGTGTACCTCTGTGCAACCGGAATGATTCTGATAAACTCCCATTCGCCCTAACTCTCGCTGTGGGGGCCACATAAAGTAATTTAATCCACAAAATTAACCGATGTCCTATACCAAATCCAGATAGTGTCTCCCAGAGATAGGGCCACTCTACACTATCAAAAGCTTTGGCCGCATCCAACGAAAATATGGCCCTATTTCCCGGATTGTCCACTGGGACCTGCATGTTAAGAAACAACCGTCGAAGGTTTTGTGCCGTAGATCTTGTGGGGATAAACCCAGATTGGTCTCTATGTATCAATTTATGTATGATCTTTGCCAGTCTGTTCGCCAGAAGTCTGGCCAGCAGCTTGACATCAAAGGTAAGTAATGAAATGGGTCTGTAAGAATCTGACGAGGTCGCATCCTTTCCTGGCTTTAGTATGACTATAATAATGGCCTCATTCATAGAGGGAGGTAGTCTGCCTGTGTGCAAGGCCGAGTTATAAACCTTTAGAAGGGCTGGAATTAGCTGGGCTGCATATCGCTTATAGACTTCCGCCGGCAAGCCGTCCGACCCAGGGGCCTGCTGTTACGCATCTGACCCAAAGCTGTCATGAGTTCTTCCTCTGTCAGTGGGGAGTCAAGAATTTTAGCATCTTGTGCCGATAGTGTGGGTAAGGGATATTGGGTCAAGAATTGGGTTATCTCTGATTTAGTTGGAGAAACTTTGGAGGAATAAACATCCTGAAAGAAGTCCTGGAACACTTTAACTATATCTGAAACCATCTGGCATGTCTTGCCGTCTCTGTCCAATAGGGATTGTACATAGCCGGCGGCCTGTTGCATTCTAGTAAGGACCGCTAACATGTGGCCGGTGGCCTCACCCTCCTCAAAATGGGCTTGTTGCATGAAATACGTTTATTTTCGGCTTTCTGCATAGCCAGTTGCCTATGAAGTGTCTGGGGCTCCAGCCATGCTCTCTTAGTGTCAACTGAGGGTGCCGCCACATACCCTTCCTCCCGTTTTTTGACCTCCGTCTCTACTAAGGACTCCCATTCTTTGGTACCACTCTTAATATTGTTAATCATATTTATAAATTGCCCTCTCAGGTATGCTTTGGCCGTGTCCCACACTATTCCCGGCTCCGCTGTTCTTCATTAATTCTAAAATAGCTTTGTAATAGACCTGGAATTGGATCTCGGTCCGGGAATAGCTCCAACCAAAAGGGGTTCAGTCTCCATAATGGTTTTGTCTCCTGCGTTGGTCCTATAATCTCTACCCAGAAGTGAGCATGGTCGGAAACCCCTCTGACACCATATCCTTATTTGCAAATAAGAGGAAGCATAGTTCTATTAGCTAGCCCCAGGTCTATTCTAGACATTTCCCCCATTGCTACCGAACAACATGAGAACTGGCGTTTGTGGGTGTGGTGCATTCTCCATACATCTAGTAAACCAATTTCCTGTAAAAATCGAGCAAATGCCGTGGGTCCCTTTTGGGGTTGCCTCACGTTTGTAGCTCCCCCCCCCCCCCTAGTTTGTCTAGGGAGTGGTCCAAATAATTATTAAAGTCCCCCAATATCAATAGGGGAATATCGGGGTACCAGGCAACGTGTACTACCAATTGTCTCAAAACTGTAGCAGAGTATGGTGGTGGAATGTACACCCCCGCCAGTAAACATCGTATATTATTTAACTTACACAGTAGAAGTGCATATCTACCCTCCTTATCTATGATAACATCAATAGGGGAAATTGGAGTACCCTGGCGGACCAAGATACTCACACCTCTGGAGTATGACGTATGTATGGCATGGTATTGATGACTGAATTGTCTAGTTGGGAATTGTGTCTGTTGGCCAGATGGGCTATGAGTCTCCTGCAAACAATAGATAATTGAATAGTTCTAAGGACCGCCAAGCGCTTCACTGGGTTGTTGAGGCCTCTAACATTCCAAAAAAAGCAACTTCAATGATCCAGCCATGATGGTCTGTTAAAGATATTAGTTCGCTACAATGCCCATCTATTGTAAGTCGTAGAGTACCCACAACATATCCCCGCATAGTCAACTCAGTATCTAAGCAATGCCAAGGATATAGTTCCATCATACAATGTAATCTGGGATGGGAGAGGTCCGTGCAGATCCGATTCACAGCACATCCAAAGTCTGAGCAGTTCCATCTCTGGAGGGATAAAGGGGGGGCTTACTGAAACCGTTAGGTGTCAACGGGACACACAACCATTTAACATCAAACCAGAGTAGTGGTTCCCATCGAACCATGAGGGGCAGCAGTAAAAGCTTCACTCCGGGCTATTTTGGTCCGAGTCTCAAAGCTTCGCAACAGCAAACAAATTGTCAAGTTAGACTGATATGGTACTCAGGGTAAACAACAGTTAGTTTTTAGCATCTGCCTTACAGCAAAGATTATTGTAGAGGTGCCAGCTACACCAATGGAAGTACGCTCCTTACCAATATATCAGGCCGGCGATGATCTCCTTCCCCGTTCTTGGCGGAGCATAGCCTCCTCTCTATCCAGCCATTGAAAAGCTAATGCAGGCTTATCAAAGAAGTGCACTTCACCTTTAACAATAATGCGCAGCCGCGCTGGGTATAGCATAGCATATTGAATTTCCAAAGCCCTGAGACGGCGCTTTACATCCAGAAACTTTTCCCTTTTTTTCTGTAATTCTGCTGAAAAATCTGGGTAGAGTGATACTTTGGAATTATCCATAGTCAATTTACCCGCTTTAGCTCAGGCCCCTGAAAGGATGGCATCTCTGTCTTTGTAATTGAGCAATTTAAATAGAAAAGGACGCGGCGGCGCCTCTTGTGGCAGAGGGCGCGATGGCACTCTGTGTGCTCTCTCAACAGAAAACATTGGGGAAAAGGTGTCCGATCCAAATGTTTGTAGCAGCCATTTTTCTATGAAGGCCAATGGGTTCTTGCCCTCAGCTCGTTCTGGGAAGCCAATAGCCCTCACATTACACCTTCTCATCCTGTTCTCCATGTCATCCAATCTAGCTGCATGTTGTGTAGTGATATGAATTGTATGTGCAATGTCTCTTTGCATGGGGCCTAAGTCGTCCTCAATAGAGCTCACTCTCCCTTCTATGGCTGCAGTGCGTTTCCTGAGTCTCTGCATGTCATGTCTCAGGAATGATATTTCAGCTTTCATCCCCTTCACCTCCGTTGTCAATGTAGTGAGGGAGGCATTACAGGTAGTCACCGCTGTTAATATGTCTCTGAGAGTGGGTTCTGGCTCGTCTGGCGTTAGGAGAGCATTTGAGGAGGGGGCATGAGGGGACATTGGATTACTCACTGTGCTCCAGTTTATGCCTAAACCATTTCCATTCTCCAGCGGGACCGTGTCATCTGCATCGGTAGCATCATCCGTTGCTATATTGTCCAGGGGAGCGGGCTGATCCTCCTTAGGCGTCTGCTTGGAGAAGAACTTGTTCGCAGCTTCCTTGTACTTTTCCTTAGCAGATTTTTGCCCACCGCTGCCATCTTGACCCACAAGGTCCGCTGACCGGGGCTCTTCCTGCCGCTTTGACATGGCTCTCTCCCTCGATACACCCCTTGAAGCCAAGCTAGGGCACACAGGAATCGGCTGGGTATGTGTGTAGTCCGGTCGGAAGCCTTTTAGCTGGCAATCCTCAGGATAATATACAGGATACTGGGCAGAGCTCACTCTAGATGCGACCGTCTACATCCGCCGCTCAGCCACGCCCCCCTCTATATAGAATTTTAGTGAGACCTCACTTAGAATACTGTGTCCAGTTCTGGAGACCACACTTACAAAAATATATTGATAAGATAGAACGAGTTCAGAGACAGGTAACAAAAATGGTGAAAGGTCTGGGTGGTAAAACATATCAAGAATGACTTCAGGAACTTAATATGTACAGTCTGGAGGAAAGGAGGGAAGGGGGAGATATGACTGAAACCTCTAAATACATCAAGGGGGTGAATAGGGTTCAGGAGGGCAGCCTTTTCAATATGAAACCAAAATCAAGAACACGGGGACATGACCTCTAGCTAGCAGGAGGGAAGTTCAAAACTAATCTTAGAAAGTATTATTTTACTGAAAGGGAATAAACTACCAACACAGTTTGTGAGACAGTCAACAGTAAATGGATTCAAACATGCTTGGGATAAACATAAATCTATAGTCAGACAACAAGGTTAAAAAAAAACAAACAAAAAAAAAAAAGGGCAGACTCGATGGACTACTCAGTCTTTTTCTGCCGTCACTTTTCTATGTTTCAATCCCTCCCCTCACGCCAGGATACTAGGTGTAATCCTAGACTCTGACCTGTCCTTTCAGCCCCAAATCCAATTGTTGTCAAAAGCTTGTAGACGTCACCTCCGTAACATCTCAAAAATGTGCCCCCTTCTTAACTAACGAAACCACCAAACTACTCAACTAGTCACTCCCTTGTTATCTCTCGCCTTGACTATTGCAGTTCCCTTCTCATAGGCCTCCCTTTCTGTAGGCTATCCCCTCTTTAGTCTATCATGAATGCTGCTGCCAGACTCATCTACCTTACCAACCGCTCAGTGTCTGCCACCTCTCTCTGCCAATCCCTCCACTGGCTTCTGATCACCCAGCGAAATAAATTCAAAACACTAACAATAACATGCAAAGCCATCCACAGCTCTGCCCCAGCTACATCTCCAAATATCACCAAAACCGCCCTCTCCGCACCTCTCAAGGCCTCCTGCTCTCAAGCTCCCTTGTCTCCTCCCATGCTCATCTTCAGGACTTCTCTAGAGCCTCTACCATCCTCTGGAATGCTCTATCTCAATCTGTCTATCTACTGTATCTAGTACTCTGGCTGCCTTTAGGCGATCCCTGAAAACTCATTTCTTCAGGGAAGCCTATCCTGCCTCTGACTAATCTTTTATCACTTCCATCAGCTTATCCCCCACAGTTATATTCTTTTGTACCACTTGCCGCACCCTATTAAATTGTAAGCTTTTATGAGCAGGGTCCTCTTAACCCTCTGGTATTTTATTGTATTGTAAATGTACTGTCTCCCTTTTTATATTGTTCAGCGCTGCATAAATCCTGTATAATAATAACAGGAAATGCCATGGAATAGAGTTTTGGAATAAATGAGGAGGGGTTAGAACCTCTGTAAAGCTTTTATTGTTTAGAAAGAGTATTTGAAGAAAGATGAAACACAATTTTATTATTACTAGGGATGGGCCAGCTGTTCGAGTCGAATGTAAGTCGAACGTAACAATTAGAACATTATGGGGCGTTTGCGGAAACTTTGAGTGCCCCATAATGCATTCCAATGGCGGGGGCAATGCCGCCTGCTGATTGGCCAAGGCAGGCACATGACCTGCATGCTTTGGCTAATCACAGGGTGCCTTTAGCCAATCATTGCTCAGCAGCCTCAAACCACGCCCCACACTATATAAAGTTGCTTGTACAGAGGCTCTATGTAGTGTGTGAATAATGTGGAGATAGTGAGCTTAGCTAGCGGCATGCAGGCAGTTCAGTGTAGCTAGTGATTATTGTGAAAAAAATGTTAGATAGATAGATAGGGCGGTCTATATACAGTCAGTTAGTACAGGCAGTTTAGCGTAGCGTGAAATATATACTAGATAGATAGGGCGATCTGTATACAGTCAGTTAGCACAGGCAGTGCAAGAATATATATATACCTTCCTAGTGCATATATACATATACAGTCAGGTCCATAAATATTGGGACATCGACACAATTCTAATCTTTTTGGCTCTATACACCACCACAATGGATTTGAAATGAAATGAACAAGATGTGCTTTAACTGCAGACTTTCCGCTTTAATTTGAGGGTATTTACATCCAAATCAGGTAAACAGTGTAGGAATTACAACAGTTTGTATATGTGCCTCCCACTTTTTAAGGGACCAAAAGTAATGGGACAGATTAACAATCATAAATCAAATTTTCACTTTTTAATACCTGGTTTCAAATCCTTTGTAGTCAATTACAGCCTGAAGTTTGGAACGCATAGACATCACCAGACACTGGGTTTCATCCCTGGTGATGCTCTGCCAGGCCTCTACTGCAACTGTCTTCAGCTCTGTTCTTGGGGCATTTTCCCTTCAGTTTTGTCTTCAGCAAGTGAAATGCATGCTCAATCGGATTCAGGTCAGTTGATTGACTTGGCCATTGCATAACATTCCACTTCTTTCCCTTAAAAAACTCTTTGGTTGCTTTCGCAGTATGCTTCGGGTCATTGTCCATCTGCACTGTGAAGCGCCGTCCAATGAGTTCTGAAGCATTTGGCTGAATATGAGCAGATAATATTGCCCGAAACACTTCAGAATTCATCCTGCTGCTTTTGTCAGCAGTCACATCATCAATAAATACAAGAGAACCAGTTCCATTGGCAGCCATACATGCCCACGCCATGGCACTACCACCACCATGCTTCACTGATGAGGTGGTGTGCTTTGGATCATGAGCAGTTCCTTTCCTTCTCCATAATCTTCTCTTCCCATCACTCTGGTACAACTTGATCTTGGTCTCATTTGTCCATAGGATGTTGTTCCAGAACTGTGAAGGCTTTTTTAGATGTTGTTTGGCAAACTCTAATCTGGCCTTCCTGTTTTTGAGGTTCACCAATGGTTTACATCTTGTGGTGAACCCTCTGTATTCACTCTGGTGAAGTCTGCTCGTGATTGTTGACTTTGACACACATACACCTACATCTTGGAGAGTGTTCTTGATCTAGCCAACTGTTGTGAAAGGTGTTTTCTTCACCAGGGAAAGAATTCTTCGGTCATCCACCATCCGTGGTTTTGCGGGTCTTTTGATGTTGCTGAGCTCACCAGTGCATTCTTTCTTTTTAAGGATATTCCAAACAGTTGATTTGGCCACACCTAATGTTTTTGCAATCTCTCTGATGGGTTTGTTTTGTTTTTTTCAGCCTAATGATGGCTTGCTTCACTGATAGTGACAGCTCTTTGGATCTCATATTGAGAGTAGACAGCAACAGATTCCAAATGCAAATAGTACACTTGAAATTAACTTTTATCTGCTCCTTGTAAATGGGATAATGAGGGAACAACACACATCTGGCCATGGAACAGCTGAGCAGCCAATTGTCCCATTACTTTTGGTCCCTTAAAAAGTGGGAGGCACATATACAAACTGTTGTAATTCCTACACCGTTCACCTGACTTGGATGTAAATACCCTCAAATTAAAGCTGAATGTCTGCATTTAAAGCACATCTTGTTCGTTTAATTTCAAATCCATTGTGGTGGTGTATAGAGCTAAAAAGATTTGAATTGTGTCGATGTCCCAATATTTATGGACCTGACTGTATATATAATGCAATGCCTTTAGTGTATACTATAAACAGCTAATTCAGTGTATAGTATATAGTGTCCGTTCAGGGCAGTTAAAGGACATATATATATATATATATATATATATATATATATACACACAGCGTATTGAATGTACACTATATGTCAGTTCATTATGGTGCATTCGGGGGGTGTATGTACGGTACATAGTACACTTGGCATGGTGTGTTAAAATATATACAATCTAATATATATATATATATATATATATATATATACACACACACACAGAGCGTATTGAGTGTACACTATATATCAGTGCATTCGGGGGTGTACGTGCGGTATATAGTACACTTATCATGGTATATTAAAATATATACAGTCTAGTATATATATATATATATATATATATATATATATATACAGTGTATTGAGTGTACACTATATATCAGTGCAATATCGGGGGCCGATTGGTCGTTATCCCAGGGAGCGGGAGGGGCCACCCCCCTCCGCCACCATCCGCCGCTTGGACGCCGGTGGGACGGGAGACCGGAGCTTTAATCCGACGCATCTGCCCACTGTGTGGAGTCCCTATGGAAGCCGGAATCGGCTTCGATCGGGACTCCTTCGTACATTTCCGAAACCGACGCCACAACGTCACTTCTTGTTTACTCGGCGGGCAACGGTGCCGGTTTTTAAAGAACAACAGTATTGAGAATTGCCGTTTTTGGCAAACTGAATACTGTAAAGTGCAAAGGAGGGATGGGGGGTCTTTTAGACCCTTGATCCTTCCATAAAGAGTACCTGTCACTATATATTACTATCACAAGGGATGTTTACATAAAAGTGACCACACCAGTGTTAAAAAAAAAATAAAAAAATTCTAGCAAAAGACCTCCTGTGACCCTCTAACCTGGTAACCGTTAAAAATTTTTATAGCGTAGAATATGGAGATTTTTAAGTACCGGAGTTTGTCGCCATTCCGCAAGTGTGCGCAGTTTTCAACTGTAACATGTATGCTATCTATTTACTCAGCGTAACATTCTCTTTCACAATATACCAAAAAATTGGGCTAACCTTACTGTTATCTTATTTTTTAACTCAAAAAAGTGAAATTTAAAAAAAAAAAACACGCTTGAAAGACTGCTGCACAAATACCGTGTGACAAAAAGTATTGCAACGATCGCCATTTTATTCTCTAGGTTGTTTGAAAAGAATTATATAATGTTTGGGGGTTCTAAGTAATTTTCTAGCAAAAAAAATTATTTTAACTTGTAAGCAACAAGTGTAAAAAAGGGCTCTGGGGCTTAAGTGGTTAAACTAATTTACAACAGCAGGGCCCGTTCCTGCACCCAACAAGAGTAACTGCAAGGGGTTACAGTGTTCTGGCACTGCCAACACGCAAGGCCCAATTTTTAAGCACCTGTTTGACTGGGGCATGTCATCACAATTTTTAAAATAATTTACAACAGCAGGGCCCACACCAAAATTTTAAAACAATTGCTTAGGGTTCCCCCCAAAGTCCATAACAGACCCTTCAGGTCTGGTGTGTATTTTAAGGGGAACCCCGCCCAAAATAAAACAATATTGCGTAGGGGTCCCCCCAAAATCCATAAAATCCATACCAGATGTGAAGGGCCTGGTATGGACTTTGGGGGGGGGGCCCCCACATCATTTTTTTTTAAATTTCAGAGCGGGGTTCCCCTTAAAATCCATACCAGACCTGAAGGGCCTGGTACTTACTGGGGGGGGGGAGGGGGGCAGCGCAATGCATTGATTTTAACGGTGTTCACAAATTTTTGCCTGCTCGCAAGTTCTGGTGCGAACCGAATCAAAAAAGATTGCAAGCTTGTGGATGAGGCTAACCGGATGGTGATGATTTTAGAGGAATAAGTGAGACAATATATTCTGGGAATTTTT
Organism: Glandirana rugosa; assembly: GCA_018402905.1. Classification (NCBI taxonomy): domain Eukaryota; kingdom Metazoa; phylum Chordata; class Amphibia; order Anura; family Ranidae; genus Glandirana; species Glandirana rugosa. The sequence goes on from BLSH010555641.1 coordinate 705,189, forward strand.
AGTTTTTATGTACTGAATACTAAACAGTATAGCAGGGTGGTGATAATCCTAAGTATGTACAATAAGGGATTGACAGTTCTGTAACAAGGCAGTCAGTATGCTGAAGTTGCAGGTGGCAACATTTTCGAGGAGTGCACCTTAAACAGGTCCCTTTGGCTGGAATAAAGTAGCTTCACAATAGGGTGCTGTATTGGCAAGATAGGACCCATGAATGCAACAGATGCCATGCAGGCTGGAATAGGGTCCTTCCTCAAATTTGCAACAGACTCTACAGGTTTTCCAGGCCATCTTTACAGTGTCTCTAATGATCAGGGGCCATTCCCTGTAATTGTTCTAACTTTCCTCCCCTATCTAGTTACTCCCCACTCTGTGGGCATGCCAGACTACCCCAGCAGGGGTTATATATGGGCTCTTAAGGTCCCAAAATGGCTGTCAAAATCTCAGGAGACCTCAGTGTCTAATCAAACACTAGCTCCCCTAAAATGGCTGCTGGGAGCCAAGTGCAGAGGACAAGTCAGTCCCCTCAGTTCCCTTAGTGCCAGATCCCATGATCACTGTGTTGTGTGTGTGAGCAACTATTTTCAAGGAAGGAGCACGTGAAGGGCAAAATTAGAACCAAAATATTTGATGAGCACCTTGAGAATTCATTCAGAATCGCTACTACATTCATCGAACCAGATATTGATGTGTTGGTTTATCACAAACAGTGTCAAATATCACGCTGGTTTTATGTTGCCCTCTTTTACTTTTATATTAACCACTTCAGCCCCGGAAGGATTTCCAGCTTTACGACCGGAGCCCTTTTTGCGATTCGGCACTGCGTCGCTTTAACTGACAATTGCGCGGTCGTGCGGCGTTGTACCCAAACGAAATTTGCGTCCTTTTTTTCCCACAAATAGAGCTTTCTTTTGGTGGTATTTGATCACCTCTGCGTCATTTCTGATCGCCGCTATAAACAAAAGAAGAGCGACAATTTTGCAAAAAAACCCAAATTTCTTACTTTTTGCTAGAATACAAATCCAAAAAAAAAATATAAAAAAACATTTTTTTTCACCGTTTTTGGCCGATTTATATTCTTCCTCATATTTGCGATAAAAAAAATCGCAATCGGCGTTTATTGATTGGTTTGCGCAAAAGTGGCCGCGTTTACGGATGATGAGAATTCATTTCTGGGGTTTTTATTTTTTTTTTTTTTTTTACTAAAAATGGCGGCGATCTGCGATTTTTTGCGGTACTGCGATATTGGGGCGGACATGTCGGAACGTTTTGACACTTTTTTGGGACCATTGGCATTTATACAGCGATCAGTGCTATAAAAATGCACTGATTACTGTGTAAATGCCATTGGCAGTGAAGGGGTTAACCTGCAGGGGGCGCGCTAAGGGTTAACTATGTTCCCTGGGCGTGTTCTAACTGTCTTGGGGACTGCCTATCTGGGGAAAGGAAGTTATCACAGCCTTCATGTACGAGAAGGCTGTGATCACTTCCCTTCCCCCTCACACAGAGCGGAGGTCCGTGTTTACATACACGGACCCCGCTCATTCGCTCCGGGGGGGCCATCGCGGGTAGCCGGCGGCAATCGAAGCCGCCGCACCCGCTCCCTGGACCCCCCCGGACACAGTGAGCGCGCGGGCGCGCCTCCGGCGGCGCGCGCGCGCTCACAGTGCGCGTTATCGCAGCCGCCGTCGTATGACGGCGTTTTGCGATAACGAACCACTTTGTCGCCGTCAGATGCCGATCGGCGGTCGGCAAGTGGTTAAAAAATATTACAAAAAATTAAATTTTATTATTCAGATAGGTAGATTATCTATATCAATGATCGTGATACCTTGTGATCAGCCCAACTTTTTCTGCTCATCAGCTATCCTTATTGGTATTTTATGTGTGGCCCAAGACAGTTCTTCTTCCAATGTGGCCCAGGAAGGTCAAAAGATTGGATACCCCTGCTATAGATTGTATCCAGTAGAATCAAAAAGATTTTTACGACCAAACTGTGCCTGCCATATACAAACGGCTCAAACCATCAAAAGAACATATCTCAGATTTAAACCAAATTCAAGACTGCTGGTGGTGAAGGCAATATGCAGAGTAAAATACAAGAATAATAACACAAATAGCATTGAATTCTAATAACCAGGCTGTATGGTAAAGTGCATATCTTCCCAATAGGGTAAATAGAAATTTCAGATGGGATGATAATTGTTCATATATAGTATTCTCTGGCATTTTGTTAAACGGCTAGGCTTTTATCGTTGTCTGCTGATCTGTTGACAAGATTTCCCCTCACTTTGTGTCCAGGTGACCATTGTCAAAGGGTAGGGGAAATCCAAAGTTTTACAAGTTTCACTAGAACGGGCATGTTAGCGTAAAGGGCAAATCTTTCAAGAAGGTCACCTGTTCTGGTGACAACTGTCTACATTGGATTTTTTTTTCTTTGGGGTGATTTTCACCTGCTCCATGTTGTGTCTCTAGGACAGGAATTGAGGGGAATCTCCACAACAGGGACACAGTGAGAAATGAGAACCTTAGAGATTATAAACCTTCCCCATCCTACTGTAAACTGTATATATACTTTATATATATATATATATATATTATCATATCTTATTTCCTTCGTTTTCTGATCCAATCATCTGATATCACACACAGGGCCTCTTGCGGCAATAGGGTCTTGAATGTTGCAGAGAATGTCATTATGTAATGATGTGGCACTGCTTTCTGCAGCAGTCTCCTGTAATCCCAGGGTGACCTGATGACACATACCCAGAAGGTACCATAATAATGTAATATAATAATTGTAGCCATGTGCTCCCTTGGGAGTAGCTAGTTGCTACTCCCTTATAGCTGCTCTCAGTCACACCATATTTCACACATCCGTAGACACTGACCAGGCCGGCTCTTGTTTTTGTTGTTTTATTTAGGGGAAATAACTTGAATGGGGATAAGGGATGACTGTGGGATGCCCAAAGAATTATGATACACAAACTCCATATACACTCCTTTATATGCACACTTGCACTGCAGACCATTCCTCTGCGGACTGTTACTCCTCACATCTCTCCAGCACTTCACTTGCTGACCGTTTCTTTTACAGTTCTCTCTCTACACAGAACTTGCAGCTTTACACTTCTTTGCTTCTCTCCAGCTCCAGAACTTAGTTTGATGTGAAAACAAAACAGCAGCGCCACCTATTAGTGATAATGCCAAAATACCATATAAATGTGATACCAATCAATAAAGTGATATAACAATGAATAAAAAACAATCAAGAACAAAAAAGTCCATAAATAAAGTGCTCCGTGCTCAATCAAGTGCCAAGTAATAAACGTGGTGCTCGGTGATAATCCCCCGTTGTGACCCCACTCACCAGAACAAATGGACCCCCAGCTTTTCAGTCTGGGGATCAAACAAGCCAAGTCCTGGTGCTGGTCAAAAGGGTGATGGTGACGAGGCCCTTGCTTTGCTTTGATTAGGACTCGATCCCAGAGCTTAAGATTCCTCATACAGTTGAATAAAAGAAAAAAGGATGGCTCCCATAGTGAATTACCGTTATAAAAATTTATTGGGCGCAAAAACAGATATTGCACTTACAAGAAGTTTGGTAAAAACTCGCATGGATGTACTCATGTGGGTGTACAGCGTGGCGTGGTCTCCAACTTGCGGCGTGCGTTCCACCACCAACAGGATGTGACGTCAATGGATACGGGGAGCCGGAAATGACGTCAACGCGTTTCGCTTTCAATCAAGCGTCATCACGGACAACTTCCTGAGCCCACCATTCCCCTTTTAAACGTCTGGAGGATCGCCACACCCACTTGTTACATCAAAACTAGTTGTTCGGGCCAATATTAAGGGCAAACTCCTCCGTATCAGAGACCTGTACACATCTCCCCCTAGTGGTGGATTACAAATATGCCGCTAGAAAACCCACATGAGAATATAAACCATAGCCATAAAAATCATAAAACAGCATAAATCATTTATACTTAAAAAATGCTCAAAACAAAGACCTTAACTGAATAAACAATAATATAAGTGAACACAAAATATTAAAATATTAAAAATGGATAAAAAATGAAATACAGGTAAGTATAATGTAAATAAATTTGATAAATAAATATTGATTAATTTGAAAAATTAATTTAAAAATTTTTTGAGTATATATTCTAATTGTTTGTATTTTGCAGCCGTGAAGAGCATTAGTGAATTGCCCTCAATATACAAAATATATATTCTTAAAAATTATATATGGGAGTGTGGCGCACACCTCCGAGGGGGGTTGGAACCTGTTGGTATAGATGACCTGCTTGCACCTAAGGCCAAGGAAAGTGAATCAGATTATGGACTTGCCTTTATGACCAGATATAACAAAGAATATAAACAGTTTGAGGGTATTATCAAACGACATTGGCATCTGCTCCTCAGGGATGCTGACCTACAGAAGATTTTACCAAAGAGACCGCGTTTCATTTATACTAAACCACCATCCTTACGACTCAGATTGGCACCCAATGTGGTGGACCCACCAAAGAAAACATGCACTTTCTTGGATGCAGTGGGTTTTTATAGTTGTGGGAGGTGCACCATGTGCAGAACTTCTGCCACACGACAATGAAAAACCACTTCATTCCAGTCCACCGCAGAAGGTAGAACATATGAAATTAAGAAATTTATTACGTGTGACACTAGCCATGTCACTTATTTGTTGACATGCACTTGCGGTCTCCAGTATGTGGGACGTACCACTCGCAAACTAAGAGTAAGACTGGGAGAGCATGTCAACAATATTATAAAAGGTTACAGGTACCACAGTCTTTCAAACCATTTTAGATTGGTCCACAATAAGGACCCTAGTCAATTGTCATTCTGTGGGATAGATAGGGTTGAAAGGCACTGGAGGGGAACCAATCTCACCAGGGCCATATCCCAGAATGAGACCCAGTGGATCCAGAGACTGGCCACCATGGATCCACGGGGCCTCAATATCGATCTTGATATCAATTGCTTCTTGTCCAACTGGTAACTTAGCCTGACCCCCTCAAAAATGAAATAGTTTACAATATCTCTTTCCTCCTCTCTTTTTATGTATTCTACACCCCACCAATGAGTGTTATGACCCTTTCATGGTATGGGGATGGGCACACCTTGGAGATGGGAGGGCTATCTATACCAACAGGTTCCAACCCCCCTCGGAGGTGTGCGCCACACTCCCATATATAATTTTTAAGAATATATATTTTGTATATTGAGGGCAATTCACTAATGCTCTTCACTTCTCTCCTCCTTTCTCTATAACATTTGATAAAGTAAAAACTCCCCCAGTCCGATTCAATGGTCAACCTGTTCTTCGTTAACTATAGTTCTAGCTATAACTCCGGGGCACCTAGGTACCACCGGTCAGAGACCTAGGTGACCCAGAGTAAGACCCTATACCGGGACCACTCTAACCAAGGGGAGGTCACGGAAAGTTGGGATAGATAGGGTGTCTTACTGTTAACTGATCCCAGGAATAACACCTGGTTAGATTTTACCAAACTTTCTGACACCATGGACATTGGA
>BLSH010555641.1:731146-762031 GCA_018402905.1 Glandirana rugosa
ATAGTGTTGATTTCTTGCATTACACCCCTTTTAGTAGCTACAAACCAGGCGGGAAGAGAGTTTCAAAACTTTACTTGAAAAGTGCAAAGGAAAGTCCAACTTGCGGAAACATTATTCTTTCCTACATCCCTAATTCTAAAACAGGCTATGTGCTGCCCTGGCATACCTGCAAAGGTAGAGTACATGTACAGTACAGAGTCCATCAGTGGCATACTCCAGCATCTCGCGTTTTTGGGGAGAATCCCAAGTTCTTATGACTTTCACATCTTGGCAATGACATTGTTTTGTTCCTTTCAGGTGCTGTTCTCCGTCTCCTTCCCTTATGGGGACTGGGCCCGGGTCCCTGGGGAAGCTCTTTGCTCTACCCACGCAGGCCCCCTTCCTGTTCTCTCCCTCCGGACTACAGCCCCCCCCCCCCACAACACAAAAGTGGGTCAGACCCAGAGAAAACCTGCCAAAACCAAAGAACCGGAAAAGTACTCTTAGCCTTCCATCCCAGGGCAGCATCTAATTTGCATTTCCAACCTGCTTACTTGCTAGTCTTTGGGAAGCACTGTTGATGCAGTGCAATAGGTTATTAAAAAGCGGGAGTTGCAACAAAACATCCATGTGGAAGCAGGTTATCCATCTTTTTTTTCTCTTTGACCCATTATTACTTGCTTTGTCTAGGGATGGCTGCTGGATTGCTGGCATGTGTTCCAAGAGCACCCTTCTTCCAATTCCTGGTTGTAAGTCCATGCAAGCACGGATGTCATTGCATCATTCTAGAGCAGCTTTCTTCTCTCTGTTGAGCCTCGGAAAGGCTTCTATGCAGGTGCAGATATTTTGTTCATATTTGCTTCCAGTCACCCTTCCTCTTGCTTGTGCCAGTAAGCTGTTCAGCACGTGCAGAGGTCGGTGGCCACATCATAGGCAGAGCCAGTGGTTGTTTGCAGCATGTATGGCCATGCTGCATCGTGGGAGGCGGGAATCCTGGAGTTCCAGCACTACATTTTAAAAGCCAAAAGGTAAAAGGATAGCTTTGAGCTTATAATAGAGCTCGGTCTCTGTCATACTCCTCAGCACAGCTCCCTTACTTTGCTCTGCCAGTCCAAGTGAGCTTTCTTGCTTTCGTTGTCTTGCTCATTCTTCTGTTCTGTCTTTCCCAGTTTACTTAAATTATCACTAAACCCACATCATAAAAAACTATCAATAAATGGTGTATTACATGCTGTTCATACTCACTCAGTCACTATGAGATTAGTTTTCTGTATTCTGCAAAAAACGGGTTGATCCTGCTGTACATGTCCCCAATTCAGCTAGGAATTTTGCAGCTGTGGTGGCAACTCTGCACATGCTCAGCTTTCAATGAGTTTCTATGCTGAACATTCCACCCTATCACACATGAATGGGCATATATACGGTGGTAAATGACAGTCCACTGCCTCTGTCGCGCACCTGGTGGTGGAGTCTGTGTTCAGCAGGAAGCAACCACTCTTGCGGCCCTGGTTCGAGAACCCCTGGTAGAGCAGACAGGGCTTGGGAGCACAGCGGGGGCATGAGGGCTGGACAGGATCACTGGTGGTGTTGTGAAAGGTCCAGAAATGGCTGGTGTAGGTAGCGGAGTGGTCGTGCAGGCTGGGTCGGCAACTAGCTGGAAATGCGGTACAAAGGGTGCAGGCAGAGAGTCGTCAGGTGCAGGCAGGGTCGTCAACAGACTGGCAGCAAAGGTAGACAGGGATCAGAAGAGTTGTCGTGGGCAAGCTGGGGGTCAGTGCAGGCAGAAATCAACAAGGTCAAGGACAAGCCAGGTCACAGGAATAGATACTCAGATAATCAGGTTGCTCAGGAACACTCACAATCTGTAGAATGGACAACACCGGCTGCAGGGTGCTGTCTGCTTAAATAGGCAGTTTGGCGCCATTGCCGCGTGCACAGGCGCAATTTCAGCCACAGTCATTTCCTAACATTGCCCCCCCAAGGGGCAGCCTCCGGATGCCCAGACGGGCACTTCTTCCTTGGCAGTTCCTTTTAAAAGCTTGAATCAGTTCTTCCACGTGGATATTTGTTTCTGCTTCCCAGGAACTTTCCTCGGGGCCGTACCCCTTCCACTTAACCAGATACTGGGTGGAACCGCCTCTTCTGGCAATCCATGATGGCCTCCACCTCAAACTCCTCCTCTCCATTTACTAAGACTGGCTCAGGTGGGTCTGTTCTTCGTCCCGGAAAGGGATCTGGGGACGCCAGTTTCAGCAAGGAGGTGTGGAAGACCGGGTGGATACGTAAAGATGGAGGGAGGTTTAGCTCATATGCCACCCTATTAATCCTTCCCTTCACAGTGAAAGGCCCAATGAACCTCAGACCCAACTTCTTTGAAGGGCAAGCCAGTCTCAGGTTTCGAGTGGAGAGCCAGACCTGGTTGCCTGGTTGCAATTCCAGCTCCCCCCGCCTTCTTTTGTCAAAGGCCTCCTTGTTCAGCTCTTCAGTCCTGGACAGGGTGTCCTGTAGGAGTTTGTTGTTGGTTTTGAAGAAGTCTGTGGTCCTTTGAGCTGCTGGTACCGTATTTTCCGTGGACAAAGTGGGAAGAAATGTGGGATGGAAACCATAATTGGCCCAGAATAGAGACTGCTTAGTGGCCGAGTGGATGGTGTTATAAGTGAACTCGGCCAACGGCAGTAGTGAAGCCCAATCATCCTGAGAGAATGAAGAAAAACATTGGATGTACTGCTCAAGAGTCTGGTTCGTTCTCTTAGTTTGGCCATTGGTCTGGAGGTGATGAGTGGAGGAGTGAGACAGCTTGATTTCCGGAGATGAACACAGAGCCTTCCAAAACCTGGATGTGAATTGGACTCCGCGGTCCGAGATGATGTTGATGGGAACCCCATGAAGTCGGACTATCTCCTTGATGAAAATCTTTGCTGTTTCAGCAGCCCTTCATGGGGAGGAAATGGGCCATTTTTGTCATGCGGTCCACGACCACAAATATAGTAGAGTACCCTTGAGAGGGAGGTAACTCCATAATAAAGTCCATGGCTATTTGGGATCATGGGCGTTCGGGCACCGGAAGCGGGTTCAGGAGGCCTCAAGCCTTGGCTTTGTAGCAAGTACTGATGTATCTCTTGCAGTCTTCTTCGACTCGCGGCCACCAGAAGGTGCAGAACAATTTGGTCGTCTTGCGTGCCCCAAAATGCCCAGCCAGATTGTGGTCATGGCAGAGTCCTAAAGAGACCACTAGAGTTGAGCGGACACCTGGATGTTCGGGTTTGGCCGAACTTTGTAAAAAAGTTCTAATTCGGCACCGAACTTGACCCCGAACCCCATTAAAGTCAATGGTGACCCAAACTTTTGGGCACAAAAACGGCTGTAAAAAAGTCCTGGAAAGGGCTAGAGGGCTGCAAAAGGAAGCAAAATGGGCGTAAGTGTAGGACAAGTGCCCTGCAAACAAATGTGGCTAGGGAAATTACTTAAAATCACATAAAAAAAAAATGGAGGAGGAGGTGGATGTGGAGTAGGAGCCTAGAGGTTGAGGAGGCGGTGACCGTGGCGGTGTAGGTGGAAGTGGCGTTGGAGGAGCAGGAGGTAGCCAAGACTGTTTTTTGTTTGTTTGTTTGTTTTTCTAATTGGGGTAGCCCCCAAAATATTGAAAAAAAAAAAGGATATCAATGGCTGTGTGAGGCCGGTCTAAATGTCTATTCTGCACAAGGTACAGACAAGTCTTGTGGGATCCATACCTGGTTCATTTTAATAAACGTTAGCTTGTCCACGTTGGCTGTGGACAGGCAGCTGCACTTGTCTGTGATAACGCCCCCTGCCGTGCTAAACACACGTACAGACAATACACTGGCTGCAGGGCAGGCCAGCACTTCCAAGGCATAAAGGGCAAGCTCAGGCCATGTGCCTAATTTGGAGACCCAGAAGTTGAATGGGGCAGACCCATCAGTCAGTACGTGTAGGCGTGTGCACACATACTGTTCCACCATGTTGCTGAAATGCTGCTTCCTGCTAAGACGTTGCCTATCAGCTGGTGGTGCTGTTTGTTGTGGTGTGCTGCTGACAAAGCTTTTCCACATTTCGGCCATGCTAACCCTGCCTTCTGAGGTGCTGGCGGTGCCATAGCTGCGTTGGCGACCTCTTCCTCCTCCTCTGCCTTCGCCTTGTGCTTCCACTGAGCCCCCGGTGTCATTTGGGAATGCCCTCACCAGCGTGCATTTGTAGTCGCGCATCTTCCGATCACGCTCTAGTGAGGGAATTAAGGACGGCACGTTGTCCTTGTAATGGGGATCCAGCAGGGTGGCCACCCAGTAATCAGCACAAGTTAAAATGTGGGCAACTCAGCTGTCGTTGAGCAGGCATTGCAGCATATAGTCGTTCATGTGTGCCAGGCTGCCCAGAGGCAAAGACAAGCTGTCCTCTGTGGGCGGTGTATCATCTGTGTCCTCCATATCCCCCCAGCCACGCTCCAGTGATACCCACGAGCTGCGTTGTGTGCCACCCTGCTGTGAACACGGTTCCTCCTCCTCCTCATTATCGTCATCCTCCTCATCCTCCAGAACTGTGCCCTGGCTTGAAAATTTTTTACCTGGCCTATGCTGGTGCAGGAACCCATCCTCCGAGACACTTGTGAATGACTGGCCTGATAACCGTGGAAATGACCCCTCTTCCTCCTCCTCCTGTGCCACATCCTCTTCCATCATCGCCCGAAGTGTTTTTTCAAGGAGACATAGAAGTGGGATAGTAATGCTGAGAACAGCATCATCAGCACTGGCCATGTTGGTGGAGTACTCGAAACACCGCAATATGGTACACAGGTCTCACATGGAGGCCCACTCGTTGGTGGTGAAGTGGTGCTGTTCTGCAGAGCGACTGACCCGTGCGTGCTGCAGCTGAAACTCCACTATTGCCTGCTGCTGCTCACACAGTCTCTCCAACATGTGCAAGGTGGAGTTCCACCTTGTGGGCACGTCGCATAGGAGGCAGTGAGCGGGAAAGCCGAAGTTCCGCTGCAGCGCAGACAGGCGAGCAGCAGCAGGGTGAGAACGCCGAAAGCGCGCACAGACGGTCCGCACTTTCTGCAGCAGCTCTGACATATCCGGGTAGTTTCTTAGAAATTTCTGCACCACCAAATTCAGCACATGTGCCAGGCAAGGGATGTGCCTCAAACCGGCTAGGCCCAGAGCTGCTACGATGTTTCACCCATTAATCGCACACCACCAGGCCGGGCTTGAGGCTCAGTGGCAACAACCACTCATCGGTCTGTTGTTCAATGCCCGTCCACAGCTGCTGCGCAGTGTGGGGTTTATCCCTCAAACATATCAGTTTTAAAACAGCCTGCTGTTGTTTCCCCCTGGATGTGCTGAAGTTGGTGGTGAAGGTGTTACGCTGACCGGATGAGGAGGTGGTAGAGGAGGAGGAAGCGGAGTAGGAGAAGGAGGCAACAGGAGGCAAAGAGAAATGCCCTGCAATCCTTGGTGGCGGAAGGACATGCGCCAAACGGCTAGCTGCCTCAGGCCCACCCGCCACTACATTTGCCCAGTGTGCAGTTAGCGAGATATAGCGTCCCTGCCCGTGCTTACTGGTCCACGTATCAGTGGTTATGTGGACCTTGCCACAGATGGCGTTGCGCAGTGCACACTTGATCTTGTCCCTGACTTGTTTGTGCAGGGAAGGGATGGCTCGCCTGGAAAAGTAGCGGCTGGGAACCACGTACTGTGGGACAGACATCGCCATCAGGTTTTTAAAACTGTCTGTGTCCACCAGACGGAATGACAGCATTTCAAAGGCCAGGAATTTTGAAGTGCTGGCATTCAGGGCCAGGAATCGCGGGTGGGTAGGGGGGTACTTCCTCTTTCTCTCCAGTGTTTGGGAGATGGAGAGCTGTAAGCTTCCATGGGACCACGTGGAAATGCTTGGGGACGGTGGCGGACATGGTGGCATTGCTGTCACATCGTCTGTTTGCTGGGTGGCAGGTGACACTGGCACTGTGGAGGTGGAGGAAGAGGCTGAGGCAGCAGCAGAAGAGGAAGCAGGAGAAGGCCGAGACCTTTCCTGAATTTTGAGGTGCTTATTCCACTGCAGCTCGTGCTTTGCATGTAAATGCCTGGTTATGCAGGTTGTGCTCAGGTTTAGAACATTTATGCCTCGCTTCAGGCTCTGATTGCACAGCATGCAAACCACTCATGTCTTGTCTTCAGCACATTCTTTGAAGAACTGCCACGCCGGGAAACTCCTTTGAGCTGCCTTTGGTGTGCTAGGTCCCAGGGTGCGGTGGGTAGTAGCCGGCGTACTGTCTAGGGTCAACCTGCTTCCTCTTTTGCTGTGCTGGTGCCTCTACGCGACCACCACCTCTTCCTCCAAACTGCACACGTCACTCGCATGACCTTCATTCCATGTGGGGTCTAGGACCTCATCATCCTCCAAATCATCTTCCACCCACCCTTCACCACTGCCCTCCTTGTCAGTCTGTAAACTGTGGAAAGCTGCAGCAGTTGGCACCTGTGCTTCATCATCATCAGAGACGTGCTGCGGTGGTGTTTCCATGTCCTCATCCTGAAACAGAAGTGGTTGGGCATCGGTGCACTCAATGTCTTCCACTTCTGGGGCAGGGCTATGTGGATGGCCCACGGAAAGCACACCAGCAGAGTCATCAAAAAGCATAAGAGACTGCTGCATGACTTGGGGCTCAGACTGCTTGGCTGATTTACAAGGGGCTGAGGTGCAAGACAGATGGCCATGGGGTTTAGGTGCCAACTCTGAGCTTTCATCAAGGGACTGGGTGGGAGACAATGTGAAGGAACTGGAGGCATTGTCAGCCACCCAATCTACTATCACCTGTACTTGTTCTGGCCTCACCATTTGTTGAGCGGCATTCGTGCCTACCATATAGCGTTGAAGGTTCTGTCGGCTACTCGCACCTGAGGGAGGTGTTTCACTTGTGCGTGTAGCTGGCACAAATCGACCACGTCCTCTCCTTGCAACAGGAACTTCACCAACACCAGCAGCATCAGCAGCACCAGCAGCACCATGCCCATTTGACACTCTCCTCATTCTGGACGCAAATGTACTATGTAGCACTATTTATTAATAATAATTAAAAAAAAAGAATAATTATTATTCTTTTTTTTTTTAAAACCAGCAATGTAGACACACTTTTTATTTTTGAGCAAGAAATGCACAGCAAGGCACAAATGTACTATGTAGCACTATTTATTAATACTAAAAAAAAAAAGAATACATTATTATTCTTTTTTTTTTTTAAAACAGCAACGTAGACGCACTTTTTATTTTTGTGCAAGAAATGCACCGCTCACACCAGCAGCAGGAGCATGATTTTAGAACGCGAATTTGTCTTTCACAGCACCGACAGATACCTGTCCCTACTGCAGTATGAGATGATTTTAGAACGATAATATGTCCCTCACAGCACCGACAGGAACCTCTCCCTACACCAGTATGAGATGATTTTAGAACGATAATCTGTCCCTCACAGCATTGACAGGAACCTCTCACTACACCAGTATGAGATTATTTTAGAACGATAATCTAGCCCTTACAGCACCGACAGGAACCTCTCCCTACTGCAGTATGAGATGATTTTAGAACGATAATTTGTCCCTCACAGCACCAACAGGAACCTCTCCCTACACCAGTATGAGATTATTTTAGAACGATAATCTGTCCCTCACAGCACCGACAGGAACCTTTCACTACACCAGTATGAGATGATTTTAGAACGACAATCTGTCCCTCACAGCACGGACAGGAACCTCTCCCTACTCCACTATGAGATGATTTTAGAACGAGAATCTGTCCCTCACAGCACCGACAGGAACCTCTCCCTACTCCAGTATGAGATGATTTTAGAACGATAATCTGTCCCTCACAGCACTGACAGAAACCTCTCCCTACTCCAGTATGAGATGATTTTAGAACGATAATCTGTCCCTCACAGCACCGACAGAAACCTCTCCTTACGCCAGTATGAGATGATTTTAGAACGATAATCTGTCCCTCACAGCACCAGGAACCTGCACCTACTCCAGTATCAGATGATATTAGAACGCTAATCTTTCCCTCACAGCGCTAGGAACCTGTACCTGATGCAGTATCAGATGATATTAGAACGCTAATCTTTCCCTCACAGCACCAGGAAACTGTCCCTAATGCAGTATCAGATGATATTAGAATGCAAATCTTTCCCTCACAGCACCACCAAGAACCTGTCTGTAATGCAGGATGAAATGATATTGGAATGCTAATCTTTCCCTCACAGCACCAGGAACCTGTACCTACTCCAGTATCAGATAGTTTTAGAACGCTAATCTTTCCCTCACAGTACCGCCAGGAACCTGTCTCTAATGCAGGATGAGATATTAGAACGCTAATCTCTCTCTCACAGCGGCTGCAGCATCCTCTCCCTACTCCAGTACAACACGATGTGACACACGGCACTATGTGACTCCAGCTCATATGGAGACTGGGTCATATGATGCACTAGCCATTCACAGCCATGCCATTAGTAGGCATGGCTGTGATGGCTTCTAAGGGCAAACAAGTGAAACACTTGTTGATTGGCTGCCCTGCAGCTATTCAACAGGCGCCAAAAATAGTCTGGGTCACATGATGCACTGGCCAATCACACATTAGTAGGCATGGCTGTGATAGCTTCTAAGGGCAAACAAGTGAAACGCTTGTTGATTGGCTGCCCTGCAGCTATTCAACAGGCGCCAAAAAATACCCGAATACCGAACCCGATCCCAGACTTTTTTTTAAATGTCCGGGATCGGGTTCGGGGCACGGACACCCTAAAGTCCGGTACGGACCCGAACTTTACAGTCCGGGTTCGCTCAACTCTAGCGACCACACATTGTCCTGCTGGCACAAAGATTTTATTGCCATACCACCATAGGGCATTCTTCGCCTGCAACCTGGAATCAGAGGGGTCAGAAGAGCCTGCCAGGGATCGTCTGATTTGCGATAGCAAGTCTTCCTGGGTGAGCAGAAAATTGCGTGAAGGAAGGATCGTATCAGGTGGTGTGGAATCTCTGGGTTCGCAGAACATCTGAGAGAGGGCGTCCGGTTTGACTTTCTTTGACCCCGGCCTGTATGTTAGGTGGAACTGGAATCTTGAGAAGAACGCTCAATGGACCTGTCGTGGTTTCAATCTCTTTGCCGTTCTCAGATATTCCAGGTTTTTATGGTCGGTATATATGAGAATAGGGTGCGTGGCCCCCTCGAGTAGATACCGCCATTCTTCCAGAGCTGGCCGGAAGTTCTCTGTCTCCAACATTGTAATTCTTCTCCGGTGTGGACAACCTATGGGAGAAAAATGCTACTGGATGGAGCAGAGCTTTGGAGCCTTGTCTTTGGGAGAGGACAACCCCCACAGCAGTCTCTGACGCGGCCACTTCTAGGGTTATGGTGTTTCAGGATGGGGGCTGAAGTAAACAACATTTTTAAAGTCTGGAAGGCTGCCTGGGCTTCGGTGGACCAGTGGAATCAGGAGTTTTGTTTCGTGAGTTGTGTGATTGGGGTGATGGAGGAGAAATCCCATGATAAATGTTTTATAAAGATTTGCAAAGCCCACGAAACATTGGACCCCTTTCTTGTCAGATGGTGCCAGCCAGTCCAAGATAGTGGAGACCTTTTGGGAATCCATGTTGATGCCTGTTACAGAGATGAATAGCCCCAGGAAGTGGATGCTGGGCTGCTCAAAGGCGCATTTCTCCACCTTGGCGTATAGCCCTTGTTGCCGAAGGCGGCTCAAAACTAAAGAGACATGTCTGCAGTGCTCCTCAAGTGAGGAAGAGAAAATCAGGATATCATCCAAGTATACAGCAAAAAGAACCGGCACACTGAAGTACGATATCCAATGAATTTATTCCATGCCCATAAAAATACAGCACACGCAGACGCGTTTCGGCTTGTAGCCTTGTTCACAGCATGTTTACAAATGGCATATAACACACATATATACAAAAAGCAAGGGAAAATGGGAAGGAGTCTCCCACTAATGCAAAGAAAGGATTGGTTAATTGAAATTGGGGGTGGAATGTCAAAGCAGATGAAATCCTTTAATACAAATTCCCAAAGATCAAAATGGCCATACATAGACACAAAGAAAAAAAAAAAAGGGCGTAAGAAAAAAAGGAGCGTGAAAAAAAAAAAAATATGGGATGGCACAAAAAAAAAATGCACTGATGTTGCTGGTTAGCGATGTTTGCAAATGGCATATAACACACAAATATACAAAAAGAGTCTCCCAGCAAATGCAGAGAAAGGATGAGTTAATTGAAATTGGGGGTGAAATGTCAAAGCAGGTGAAATACTTTAATACAAATTCCCAAAGATCCAAATGGCCATACATAGAAGCAAAAAAGAAAAAAAAAATTAAAGGGGCGTAAGGAATAAGGGGCTTTAAAAAAAAAAAAAAAAGAAAAATTGGATGGCACAAGAAAAATTGCACTGATGTTGCAGGTTAGCGAAGAAAAAGATCAACATTGTATCGAAGGTTCATGCCTTGGGGAATCCTGGTGCAGGTTATATATTCACCATACCTCACGTTCCAACAATTTGTGATGAGTGTCCCCACCACGAGGTGGTCTCTTTATCCTCTCCAGCCCATAAAATACAAAGGAAGATAGATTCCCCAAATGAACATATTTAAAGTGTTTGGACACATTAGAAAGACCCTTATCAGACTCATGTGAAGAACCATGATAATGTTCACTAATGCGTGTCCTCAAGGGTCTTGTAGTGCATCCAACGTATTGTAACTTACAGATTTATGCATTATATGGCATAAACAACCTGTTGTGAGCCACAATTAATATAATCCCGTATATGGAATGCTCTATTTGTAGAACAGGAGTAAACCAAACTAGGTTTCTTAAGATGCCTGTGGCAAAACCTGCAAGTGTTTAAGCCACAGGCATAAGAACCTGTCATGTGTAACCAAGTCTTGTTAAAAGAAGTGGATGAAAAAAGACTGGGGGAGAGAAGACCACCCAGAGTGGCGGCACGTCTACTGGAAAACCTGCAGCCTCTCTTAATAATAACATCAAGATCCCTGTCAGTTGATAGAACGGGAAGATGCTTACGGATGATGTTAATAACCTTATTGTACTCATGGGAATATGTGGTAACAAAAGTAATAGAACTATCTTTGGTCTCTCTATTTTTAGTTCTGTTTTTGCAGGGATTGTCAATAAGGGTTTTCCTATCTTTCTTGATGGCTATATTATTAGCCCTCTCAATATATTTATCACTATAGCCTCGTGCTCTTAATCTAGAAGCAACCACCCCAGCTTCTTGTTGAAAGAACTCTGCGCTAGAGCAATTGCATCTAGTCCTGACAAATTCCCCCACAGGTACCGATTTGATCGTGTGGGAAGGATGGCAACTGCTGGCCAATAGGAGTGAATTGCCCGCACAAGTCTTACGATACGTTTGCGGGTTGAAACCGTGTTGGAATGAGTATCTCCCAACAATGTGATATCCAAAAAATTGATATTACATTCGTGGGTCTCATAACTGAAAATGAGGTTAAGAGAGTTGTCATTAACAAAATTGGCAAATTCCACTATATCAGTCGGTGGACCCTTCCATATCAGCAGCATGTCGTCTATATAAAGACCAAACCAAACCAAACGATCCTATGAATGTAGGTATTGTCAGGTGAGAACAAGGTTCTCTCCTCCCACCAGCCCATGTAAAGATTGGCTAGGGAGGGAGAAACCTAGCTCCCATCGAGGCACCAGTGCATTTTAAATAATAAACGTTATCAAACATGAAAAAATTATGTTTGAGTAAAAATTCCGTGCTGAGAATAAGAAATTCCCTCAGTTCCATACTGTAATTACTGTAATTTGCCAAGTGAAACCTAAGTGCCTCCAATGCCAAGTCATGGGGAATGCAGGAATACAGAGACTGAACGTCCATGGTAATCCAACTATGGTCCTCCATCCACTAGACATGTTGGATGTTATGTAAGACAGTACTAGTATCTTTTTTTTTTTTTAAATCAAATTTGTTTATTTGCAAAAGACAGGAGATTTTTACATCTTAACATCATATGGTACACATATATCTTGGTATGCAAAATAAGATCATACATTGACCTGTAATCAGATAATCAAGGATTTTCTCTAAGACACAACTGTGTATCGCATACAGAACACGTGCAATACAATAATAACATGTGATCATATGCACATCTGATTTTATATGTCTCACCATTACTCTGCAACCTGTCCTTCGAACTACATCATCAATATTAAGAAGAAAAAAAGGAAAAAATGGAAGAGAATAATTAGACAAGAGAAAACCCAAGAGTGGGATAGTAAAGAACAAGAGATAGAAAAGTTACCCTGAATCCACAAAATAGGGCCAGGGAATTATAAATGAGAAGAAGAAAACTTTTGTGTAAGAAAGTTTGAGAAGGAAAAATAGACTAGGAACATAAAGTAGAACTTTAGGAAAAAGAGAATACCATCTCCTGCACTAAGCTCTATATCATAGCAATTTATTCCTTTTGAAGTATGGGATATATCATCCCTCTAATAGTCTTACCATCATTAACCCACTAGGAGCCAAGCCTGGTGTATCCAGCCATGCCTGCCAGATTGAATAGAACTTCTTAGGTGCCTTTCTGTGAAGATATGTATGTTTTTCCCTTATAATCATGACATTAACTTGTTCAATCCATGACCGTCGTGTGGGTACTCTGGAGGTTATCCAAAGATTAGTTATCTGCTTTCTAGCTATATATAACAATCGTATAACAGCTATATATTCATTGGGTGACAATTTGTCCTCCTCCACAGCACCCAGTAGACATGTCAAGGGATCCCGTTTTATGTGATAGTTATAAACTTGAGTTATGGTATGTATTACCTCTGTCCAATACCTGAAAAGTTTTGGGCACCTCCATAACATATGCAATAGGTCTCCATGTTCACGCTCACATTTAGGGCAGTTAGGGGTCACTCTATGTCCCCATTTATGTAGTTGTATAGGTGTTTTGTATGCTCTATGGAATAACATCAAGTGAGATATTTTTTGTGTAGCAGAGACAGACACCATAGGCACCGCATTTAAGCACTCCATCCATACGTCACCATCTATGGTACCGATATCCGTCTCCCACCCAGCCCTGCATGGCAGCTCCCTAGAATCCTGAGTGGCGTTCATTAGCGTCATGTATGCCCTGGTAATCATTCCCCTTTTTTCTTTTGCCAGAAAGATTTCTTCGATAATTGGGTGACCTGCACTCAGCATTGTAGTGACCTGTGCCTGTGCATTAATAGCGTGTCGTAACTGTAGATATTTATAAAATTGTTGTACTGGGATTTGAAATTCCCGCTGAAGCTCTGCAAATGATTTAAAGACATTGTTCTTATAGAGTTGTGAGACATATCTGAGTCCAGATCTCTCCCAGCTGCCAAATCCCTCCAATTTCCTGATTTCTTTATAGTGTACATTTCTCCACAGCAGCGTGCATGGTAAGTATCCACATATCCCTAAGATGTTTTTAATATTTGACCATACACTGTTCAATAGTCTAATCGTGGGGAGCGTTGGCGGCACATGGGGAAATCCCGACTGAAGACAGGCCAGTGCTGTATCTGTACTGCCTCCTGGTAGGAGTATATTTCTAATGGGATCAGTAGGGTCGAAAACATCCCACCCTCCCATCTGCTGCGCCTGAGCAGCCAGGAAGTAGAGTTTGGGATTCGGCACTGCCAGCCCTGCCCTGTCCTTACTCCTCTGCAATGTGGATAAGCTTATGCGGGCCTGTTTACGTTTCCATATTAATTCACGAAATTGTGTTTCCATCCGTCGGAACCACCTGCCCGGAATCCACACCGGAGAGTTGTGAAGTAGATACAGAAGTTGTGGTCCCCAAACCATTTTAATCAAGTTCGCTCTTCCTGCCACTGACAATGGTAGTTTACACCATGTTGTGCATTTCTCACAAAGTTTTTGTAGTATGGGAATCAAATTTAGTTTGATATAGTCTTTGGGATCAGGTGATACAATTACTCCCAAGTATTTAAATTGGGAGACCCTCTCCGCCATTTGTGCTATCTCCGGCAGTGGTCCGGGCAGCGGATCCAACGGCATAAGAACAGACTTGTCCCAATTTATGGAGAATCCAGATAGACCTCCGAAAGTGTTGATGAGTGTCATCACTTCCCGTAGGGATCCGGCAGTATCTCCCAGATATAGTAAGGTATCGTCCGCGTACATAGACACCACATCTACATTGTTACCCCGTTTGAATCCCACTACTGCTGGGGATGAACGTATCCTCGCAGCTAAGGGTTCCAAAGCTAGGGCGAAAAGCAGGGGCGAAAGCGGACACCCCTGCCTCGTCCCCCCATGCAAATCAAACGGCTCCGAGAGTTCCCCATTGACTCTAACCCGAGCCCTGGGGGACGCGTAGAGCACTTTCACCCACTTGATAAAATTTTTACCCATCCCAAGACGCTCCAAGACCTCCCACAGATACCTCCACTCCACGCTGTCGAAGGCCTTGGCAGCGTCCAACGAAAATATTGCTCGGTTACCCGTATTATCCGTAGGTAGTTGGATATTCAGGAAAAGCCTCCCAATATTCTGCGCTGTTGAACGATTTGGGATAAAGCCACATTGATCAACATGCACCAATTTATGTATAACCTTGCTGAGACGGGATGCCAGGATTTTGGCTAATATCTTAACATCGGATGTCAGCAAGGATATAGGTCTATATGAATCAGTCTTCGTTGCATCCTTCCCGGGCTTGAGAAGAACCACAATAATGGCCTCATTCATCGTTTGTGGTAACCTTCCCAGCTCCCTAGATTCATTAAATACTTTCAACAATATGGGCACTAATATGTCTGCATATTTTCCATAGACCTCCACTGGGAGTCCGTCCACACCTGGGGACTTCCCCTTGGATGCCTGTTTTAGGACCTCTCGTATCTCTTCTTCAGTTATGGGACCATCTAGCACCCCAGCATCAGCTGCATCAAGGCAAGGCAGTGGGCATGTATCTAGAAATATTTGTATTGTTTCCTCTGATGGACTCACTTTGGATGTATAGAGATCCGAGTAGAACTCCAGAAATTCTCCCACTATCTCCTGATTAGAGACCCTGCGGAGTCCCCGGGAATCCACCAGCACTTCCACATGGTTTGTGTCTTGTTGGTTTCTAATCAACATTGCCAACATGTGCCCTGTATTTTCACCTTCCTCATAATGTTTCTGTTGTAAGAAATATCTTTTATTTTCAGCTATTTGCATTTCAACCTGCCTTGCCGTAGACTGAGCTGCTAACCAGGATCATTTGCTATCCTCAGATGGGTTTGCAATATAGAGTTCTTCCAGTCTACCAACTTCCGAGATCACCATTTTTTCCCACGCCTTTGTGGATGTTTGAATATTTTTGATTGCATATGTGAACTGTCCCCGCAAAAATGCTTTAGCTGCATCCCATACCACCCCAAGAGGGGCCGTACCCATATTAATTTGAAAGAAGGATTTAAGTTCTGTCATTATTGGGTCAGGGGTTGGGAAGAGATCAAGCCAAAATGGGTTCAATTTCCAGGTAAAGGGTTTCGCCTCCCCTTGGATTTCAAACTCCACCCATAAGGGTGAGTGATCTGAAATTTGTCTGGGTTCATATTGGGATTTGGTGATTAATGGGAGAATGTTGGTATTACCCAGCCCCATATCTATTCTAGACAGCCCATTATGCGTGGCAGAATGACACGAATACATCCTAGCCTCCGGGTTTCTTAACCTCCATATATCAGTTAACCCAAGTTCTTTCAGCAGACGGGAGAAGGGAGTGTGTCCCCCCGTGTGTTGTGTAGCTCTTGCAGGGTAAGACAATCTATCCCATTGGGTATGCAGTATGTTATTATAATCTCCTATAGCTATTAAAGGAACCCCAGGATGAGTAGATATCACTGATGCTAGGGTTCTAAGTACTTCCGCTGAGAATGGTGGAGGGATATATACTCCTGCTAACATACACATGAGACCATATAGTTTACATAACAAAAACACATATCTGCCCTGCGGATCTATATATACCTTCATGCATGTAAAACGTATCCCACGTTTGACAAACACACTCACTCCTCTAGCATATGTTGAATACGTTGAATGATATTGGGCTTGAAATTGCCCAGAATACAGTGTATGTGTAGTATTAGGTGCCAGATGGGTCTCCTGTAAACATAGTATGTCTGCCTTTAGTCTCTTGGTATTTCTGAAGACCGCCATGCGTTTTACCGCAGAGCCAAGGCCTCTAATATTCCAGGACAACAAACGCACCGTATAAGCCATGTTGTGCATAGTGCAATAGAGTACCTTGGCCGGGAGTCCCTCCATGTTTCCATATATTGGAGTCGGCAAGGCTTCTTAGTAGTAAGTTCTTATTTTGGTAATGGAAAAGAACATCATAGATCAGTCCATCCGGGTGGTATACCCCTCCTCCTTTGAGTAGGGCATGAGGGAAGGACATCTCATTAACCTCAATGTTATGCTGTGCAGGAGAGGGAGAAGAGTAAAGAAAAAGGAATAAAGATAATATAACCGAAAACTTCGAGCATTTCCCAGGAAGCTCCAAAAACATTCTCTGCAGCATCCACAGTCCACATAGGACTACCATCGGGGGGCGACCAGTAGGAACTCTTCAATTCCTGGTCAGGTTCTCCTGACCTCTCAGGAAGTCAAACTTGTACTTCTCCGTATTGGAAAAAGAAAAAGAAATTTTTGTAAAAACAACGTTAACATAAATGGTATTTCCACAGACTTTCTTGTTCCGCTTAATCCGTAGTTAGCTGTTGGTGACTGACTTTTATACCCCATCCATTGTGTTGTGGTTACTTTCTAAACTGCCTGCATGACACCACGATCAGTAGGAGATCTCTCCCTCAGTTGTCTCTCCTCCCTGTCCATCCATTGCATGGCTACAGTCGGTTTTTCAAAAAAATGCACTTCTCCTTTAGCCACCACTCTGAGTTTAGCGGGAAAGAGCATTGCATATTGTATATTAAGTGCTCTAAGGCGCCGCTTTACCTCTGTAAACGTGGCTCTTTGCTTTTGAACTTCCATTGAAAAGTCCGGATATATTGAAATTTTTGTATTCTCAAACTTTAGACCATCTTTTTTCTTTCTGGCGCTAGCAAGGATAATGTCTCTGTCCTTATAGTTGAGTAGTTTCAGTAAAAAAGTGCGTGGTGGATGTCCTGGAGCTAGAGGCCTCATGGGGACCCTGTGGGCCCTCTCAACCGAGAACATAGGGGTGAAGCTCTCCCTCCCAAATGTGTGAGTCAGCCAAGTTTCGATAAAAGTAACTGGATCTTTGCCCTCAGCTCTTTCAGGCAACTCCACTATCCTCACATTGCATCTCCTCATCCTGTTCTCCATATCTTCTAATCTGGAGGCATGATGTGCTGTAAGCCTCACTGTATGAGATAGATCTCGTTTCATAGGCTCTATATCATCTTCCACCGCACTCACTCTCCCCTCCACTGCTGACATTCTTTCTCTCAGTTTTTGCATATCATGACGGATATATGAGACTTCTGCCTTCATTCCCTTTATCTCCTCCGTTAGTGCAGTTATAGAGGTATTGCCCTGCATTACCGCCTCCATAATGTCCCTTAGCGTAGGTTCAGGGCCTTGTGCAATAGGGTGTGGGGAGGATGAAGCAGAGATATTACTCACTGTGTCCCATTCTGTAAGTAAGGCCGAATTGGTCTCCAACGGCATGGTATCATCTGCCTCTGACTGTCCTCCCGTGCTGCGTTCGTGTGGGGTTTCCGACACCGAAGATCCCTTCAGCGTGCTGCGGGAGAAAAGTTTCTGTGCAGCTTCTTTGTACTTCGACTTAGAAGTGCGCGGCGGCAGGGCACCATCTTGCCCCGTCAGATCCGGGAAGGAGCGGGCTTCTTTGAGCTGTTTAGCCATGGCCACAAGCCGAGAAAGGTGCACCTCACGGGCTCCGTCCTGTTGTGAGTCTAATGCCGAGCTGTGCGGGTCCGCGGGTGTCTGTAGCCGGTCATCCAAGGATAAAAGGCAGGATTTTCAGCGGAGCGGTCTGTCTGCACGTCTTCCTACATGCGCCGTCAAGCCACGCCCCCACAGTACTAGTATCTTTAATGTACCCCGGTAACCTAACAACAAGTGGCTGTAGGTGTTGATCCACCCATTGTCCCAGTCTTTCAAGTAAAGAACCCATACCGGCAACAATAGGTCGCCCCAAAATGGGAGTTTTGTGTAATTTGGGTAAATGATGAAAGACCGGGACAACAGGTTTATCCACCAAAAGGTATTCAGCCATATTAGAAGAAAGGACCCCCATGTCCAGACCAGTGTCTATAAGGGAGGAGAGCTGGCTTCTGAACTCAGAGGTGGGATTATGAGGTAAGGCACGATATGTGGAGGTATCGCTGAGTTGTTGTAGAGCCTCAGCTTTATATTACTCTGAATCCAAAACAACGACAGCCCCCCCTCATCAGCTTCTCTGATGACAATGTTGCAGCGGGATTTAAGATGTTTGATGGCTGCCCTTTCTTGTGTAGTGAGATTGTCCTTGGGGAAATGTGGATGTGAGTCCACCCTATCTTTCAATATGGTTAAATCACGTTCAACTAATGTTTGATAAATTTCAATAGCTGCACTTCTGGTATGAACTGGGTAAAAATAACGATCACCTAAATTAATATCACAGGTAGAGATACCATGCAGACCACCCGTGGTTTCTGACTGTAAATTTTCTAATATGGACCTTGCAAAAAGGTCCCGAAAGTCAAAGGTGTCCCCACCCTGCATTTCCACCAAAGGGGTCACAGGATGTGAATCGTCCTGCTCAGATGCAGAAAAATGTTTTTTAAGAGTAATGTTACGAACAAAACGATTCACATCCAAAAGAGTATTAAAGATATCAAATTGGGACATGGGAGAGAAGGAAAGCCCTTTGGAAAGTAGAGACAATTCATCACTAGAAAGAGAGACACTAGATAACTTAACAACTGTAGATGTAACAGAACTGTCCAAATCATCAATCACCTTTACTTCTTCTTGCTCCTCGTCTGTCGATGCTGGTCTCCCCTTATAGTGGTTCCGTCTGCCCCGTCTTGTTTTTCTTTTTGTTTTATCTCCCCCCTGGGATTGTCTTTTGTTGGGGCAACATAGTTTTTTTTAGCCAATGGATCAGAGCGCCGTGAATCCTTTGAGAAAACTGAAGAGGTAGAGCTGCGAGACGGCAGGGAAGAGATGTGGGTCCTTAGTGTAGACTTGGGAGATCTTTGTCCGACGATCCAGGTATGACACAGGTGTGCATACTTTTATAATGAACTGAATTTTTTTGTGCTCTGGGTTCTGAGCGGTGCACCCTTGTGGTTTGCATTTGAATATCATCCAAGTATATTATGACAAATAAGTCCAAATAGTCCTGGAACACATCATTCACAAAGTGCCGGAAAGTTGCAGGGGCATTGCACAGCCCGAAGGGCATGACTAGGTACTCGTAGTGCCCAAAGCAAGTGCGAAAAGCGGTCTTCCACTCATCGCTCTCTCGGATACGGACCAGGTTGTATGCTCCACGGAGGTCAAGTTTGGTGAATATGACAGAGGAACCCAGCCTTTGGAATAATTCTGGAACCAAGGGTAGGGGATAAACGGTTCTTAACCGTAATTCGGTTGAGCTCCCTGTAGTCTATGCAAGGTCGCAGGGACCGGTCCTTCTTCTCCACAAAGAAAATGCCAGCTCCCGCAGGAGACGTGGAGGGTCTGATAAAGCCTTTATCCATATTGTCGTCCAGATAGGCCTTGAGCGTGGCTAACTCTGGTTCGGACAGGGGATAGATCCTCCCAAAGGGCACTTCCGCTCCTGGTAAGAGCTCAATGGGGCAGTCATACGATCTTTGTGGTGGTAATTGCTTAGCCCTTTCTTGCTGAAGACATCCAGGAAGCTGTGATAGACAGAGGGAACTGCTAGACGGGTGTCAGGGTCAGGATCTGAGTCTAGGCTGAGCAAGGTGGGGGTTGCTTCGTTGGTGCGCTTCAGACAGTGCTGGAGGCAGTAGGTGGACCGAAATGTGACAGTCCCTGTGGTACAATCAATACTGGGGCTATGTGCCCGGAGCCAGGACAGACCCAAGATGATGGGGAACAGGGTGTTGCTATAGCATCCAGAAGAAGCAGCTCCTGATGGCCGTCAGCTGTGGTGGCGAGTAGGGGAGTGGTCTCATGGGTGACCGTGCTGGATTTGATGGGGGGGGAATGATCATCTTATGTGTCTTTGGTTGGAGAGGGATGTGATGTAAGGCTGAAAATGCTTCATCCACGAAACAACTACATGCTCCCGAATCAATTGCTGGGACCAGGATAGTCCCTCCAGGAAGCCGCAGAGAAAGGAAGATAACAAAATGAGAAGTTTGACTTGGCATGGCGGACATTCCATCTGAGGAAGCTGGCGGACACTTACCGCGTTTGGCAGGACAGAATCTCACTACATGCCCTGGTTCCCCACAGTACAGACACAAATTCAAGGAGAACCTCCGTTGCCTCTCTTCAGGGGTCAGAGAAGGGCGCAGGAGCCCTATTTGCATAGGCTCCGGTTCATCCAAAAGGAGAGGAGGAGGAGGCTGTAGGAGCGAAGGGAGTCGGACTTGGGTACCTGGGAACACGGGGTAGCATCCAGGTGGGACGCAAGGGTCCCGAGGTTCTTTCGGCACAGCGTTCCGGGAGACGCCTGTCGATCTGGATAGCTAGATTGATAAGTCCTTCCAGGGTGTGGGGCACCCCTACACGAGCCAGCTTGTCCTTGAGGGACTCTGACAGGTCCAGGTGAAACTGGTAACAGAGTGCAACATCGTTCCAGGCCATGTCTGCACTCTAAACTCTGCCACGTAGTCCTCCGCTGAACAGCAGCCTTGTTGGAGGGCGTGCAGCGCAGCTTCTGCTGTGGCAGCCTGGTGGGGATCTTCATAAAGCTGAGCCACGGCTTGGAAGAATTAGGCCAGGGTAGCGACTTCTGGGGCCCTCTGCTCCCAAGGTCGGTGTGCCCAGGACTGGGGCTCATCTTGCAGTAAAGAAATAACAAGTCCCACCTTCGTGGCCTCAAGTGAAAAGGTACGGGGCTGGAGGCCAAAGTATAGCTCACATGAGTTGCGAAAAGCTCTAAACTTGCGGCGGTCCCCAGCGAACTTATCAGGCAGGGGGACTTTGGGCTCAGAAGGCAGGGCCACAATGGTGCGGCCTCTGGCCTGGCTAGCTCCTGGAGCCGCAGATGCAGCGAGCTCCTAAACCCGTTCTTCCAAACTGGTATAGCCCTCCTGCAGGTTCATGACTGGTCTCTTCTAGCTATCTGTATATATATATATACACACACATATATACATCTGTATACACGCCCACATGATAACAGATCCTGCCGCACCCATCCACATGAACACCACCTCCACTATAACCAAGGAGAGGAAGTTGCCCAAGAGGGTTAAGGCAGTGCTGTAAAATAATGGTGGCCACACAAAATATTGACACTTTGAGCTCAATTTTGGACATTTTCACTTAGGGACGTATTCACTTTTGTTGCCAGCGGTTTAGACATTAATGGCTGTGTGTTGAGTTATTTTGAGGGGACAGCAAATTTACACTGTTATACAAGCTGTACACTCACTACTTTACATTGTAGCAAAGTGTAATTTCTTCAGTGTGGTCACATGAAAAGATAGAATAAAATATTTACAAAAATGTGAGGGGTGTACTCACTTTTGTGAGATACTGTACTTTAACCACTTCAGCCCCAGAAAGATTTACCCACTTCCTGACCAGGCCATTTTTTGCGATACGGCACTGCGTTGCTTTAATTGGCAGTTGCGTGGTTGTGCGACGCTGTACCCAAACAAAATTGACATCCTTTTTTTTCCACAAATAGAGCTTTCTTTTGGTGGTATTTGATCACCTCTGTGGGTTTTATTTTTTGTGCAAAAAAAGAGCGACAATTTTGATACATATCAAAATTACATATTTTGATTACACAATTTTGATATATATCCAAAAAAGCTAAAAAAAAAAAAAAATCGCAATAGGCGTATATTGATTGGCTTACGCAAAAGTTATCACTTCTACAAACTATGGGATAGATTTAGGGACTTTTATTTTTTTTATTGTTTTTACTGGTAATGGCGGTGATCTGCGATTTTTAGCTGGACTGCGATATTGCAGTGGACAAATCTAACCCAAATTACACTTTTTGGGGACCAATGACGTTATTACATTGATCAGTGCAATAAAAATCCTCTGATCAATGTATAAATGACACTGGCAGGGAAGGGGCTAACACAAGGGGCCGATCAAGGGGTTAACTGTGTTCCCTCAGCGTGTTCTAACTGTAGGAAGGATGGGCTGTCAGGGACATGATCTCAGACATGTCCCCTGTCAGAATGGGGATCCACCTTGTTTACATAGGCAGATCCCGGTTCTGCCTCTGTATACCGCAATTGCTGGTCACCGGCGGACATCGAGTCCACCAGACCCGTGGGCACACCCGCTATGTCACATGCACGGACCGAGGTACACCTACGGCGGTTCGCGATATCCAGCCAACTTGCTGCACTATAACTGCAACGGGTGATCGGGAAGCGGTTAAGATAAAAATCCTTCTGCCTTTACAACCACTTTAAGAGCCCTTTTCTCTTAGGTTCATTGACAGACGCAGCCTCTGTTAATGACACGTGGGGTTTATGCACCTTTTACTAGGAGTAGACTAGGCAGAACGAAAGTTCAGAAAAGCAAAGCTGGCCCCTCCCAGGGGGCTGTCCTCACTCAGCATATAACTCCTCAGCCCTGCATAGCATATCAGTTTTCTTCTGCCTAGTACAAGGAGTTAGACCTGGTTCCCTGCTGTGAACTGCAGTTCCCCTATTTTTTTCTTTTCTTTTTGCGCAAGCCTTCTGATGAAGACTGCAATCAAGTATTCCTTGTCCTGCCATCTCCCCAGCACGGCCGACAGGATGCGAGCCACCCTTAGCTATGGCGGGGTCCGCCGCATGGTGCCCGTTCCGTGCGGGTGGCCAGTGGGTTAACGCCCCACCTGCGTACCCAGCGACCGGGCTGTGGCCCGCTCCAGGGGTTGCTTGGCCAGCAGCAACCCTCCCCACCTGGTCCCATCTTGCACCCTGCTTTACCCTCTCTGGCTTTGACGGCATGGCTATTGAGTCCCAGGTACTGAGGGGCAGGGGGTCTCTGATTCAGTGATCCCCACCATGCTTAAGGCGCGCAAATGTACTTCGCGCAAGATCTATCATCGCACCTGGAAAGCCTATATTGCCTGGTGCGAGGCGGGGGTTTGGAACCCTCCGTTCTTTTGCGGTTTCTCGGGTGCTGGCCTTTCTTCAACAAGGTCTGGATCAAAAATTGGTTTTGAGCACACTCAAAGGCCAGATTTCTGCTCTGGCGATTCTTTTTCAGCGTCTTTTGGCGACGCATTCTTTGATCCGTACATTTGTACAGGGTGTGCGTCATGTGGCTCCTCAGGTACGGTCGCCCCTGGCACCGTGGGATCTGAACTTGGTACTTTCTGTGCTGCAGAAACCGCGGTATGAACAGATCAGGGATATTCCCTTGCAGTTGCTGTCCCAGAAGGTCGCCTTCTTGGTGGCCATTACATCCGCTAGGCGGGTGTCTGAATTGGCAGCTTTGTCGTGTAGGTCTCCTTATTTGGTCCTACATAAGGACAAGGTGGTGTTGCGTCCGTCTCCTTCGTTCCTTCCGAAGGTGGTTTCCTCTTTTCACATTATTGAGGACATTGTCCTCCCTTGCCTTGTGTCCGCGCCCATCTCATCCTAAGGAGATTGCTCTACATTCCTTGGATGTGGTGAGGGCCTTGCGGGTATATTTGGCAGCTACGGCTCCTTTTTGGAAGTCGGATGCGCTGTTTGTGCTGGCGGAAGGGCCGCGCAAAGGTTTGGCGGCTTCGTCGGCCACTGTATCCCATTGGATCAGACAGACTGTAACCCATGCGTATACTGTTCGGGCCAAATACCCCCTTTTCCGGTCACGGCTCATTCCAGCAAGGCGATTAGCACTTCCTGGGCTTTCAGACACCTAGCGTCGGTGTCTCAGGTGTGCAAGGCGGCTACTTGGGCCTCGTCGCACACTTTTGTTAAGTTTTACAAAGTTGATGTGTCAGCATCCGCGGATGCTTCTTTTGGCTGCGGCGGCGGTGTAGGCGCGGCTGGCGCCTCCCGAGATCTTTCTGTGGGTACAGTTATTGTTTACCCACCCCTCTTCTTTGATACCGCTTTGGAACGTCCCCACGTGTCATGAATAGAGGCTGCGTCTGTCAATGAACGTAAGAGAAAATAGGATTTTATCAAGAACTTACCGTAAAATCCTTTTCTCTGAGCTCATTGACAGACGCAGCACCCACCCCTCGGTGTTGTGTTTGTACGGCTTGTTACGAACTGATATGCTATGCAGGGCTGAGGGGTTATATGCTAGTGAGGATGGCCCCCTGGGAGGGGCCAGCTTTGCTTTTCTGAACTTTCGTTCTGCCTAGTCTACTCCTAGTAAAAGGTGCATAAACCACATGTGTCATGAATAGAGACTGCGTCTGTCAATGAACTCAGAGAAAAGGATTTTACGGTAAGTTCTTAATAAAGTCCTATTTTACACTGGGGGGGGGGCGGTAGCGGTAAAGTTTTACCACTGTTATAGAGACGCTTTTGCAATACTATTTGGGCGGAAGCGGGGCGCTTTTAACCCCCAAGAAGGGGTTAAAAGCGTCCATGCACTGCGCTTCCGAGGCAGTGTTCAGCCACTTCGGAAGCGCTGGCCATTGATTTCAATGGCAGGGACGATGGAGGGGCGGCTGTATACAGCGCTCCCGCACTGCCCCAAAGATGCTGCTTGCAGGACTTCTTTTCTTGTCCTGCAAGCGCACCGCCCCAGTGTGAAAGTACTCAGGCTTTTGCACTGTGTGGATTGGGGGGAGTTTTTCAAGTGCTTTACAGGCACTATTTTTAGCGCTAAAGCACCTGCTAAACGTCCCAATGTGAAAGGGGTCCTAACCATAGTACACACTATAAGAAAATCAGGACGAACGATTGTCCAATTTTCCACCCAGGTGCGTATCATGATGTAACCAAGAATAGTATTGACTTGTGCTAAAATTCCCGAATGACAAAAGTAAACATAGGCAAACATAGCTAGGAACTAGCCAGGTCTGCCGGGTCATTTTGATCGTGCGTGATGTTTTCAATTCCATTATTTCTGTACGATTTCCGTTTTCTAGCTTGCACCTTTGTGATTTTTCATCTGAACAGTCAGAATCGGTTGTGGAAAGCACTATACTAACAGAACAGATAATCAGCATATAAATTTGATTGTAACATTTATTTGATCGATACAACTGGACAATAATCTGACAGGTTTTATTGAAACATTGGCCAGATTTAGAGTTCAATCCACACATTACTTAGCATGCGTTATCTAACCTGGAAAAATCGACGTGATTCTGGCTTCATTGTAAACTAGTTACTCAATAAAGATGCTGCAAGTAAACGTGGTGTGGTTTTGAGGAAGATGAAACCATGAGTTAGGAGCCATCCATTAAGAAATCCAAGTGATCCCTAAAGATCACCAAGAACATTACAATCTAATTGTATAATCTCTTTTTAGCTGGCCATACACTATTCAATCAAATTGGACAATCCCTGCAAATCACCTTAAGATTTATCAGAACTATGTAATATGAGGGCAACACAGTCTATTCAGTTTGTGTGAAATTAAACAGGTTTGTGCACTACATAGGGAATGGTAGATCTAAAGGAGATTGTACAGTCAGATTGTATAGTGTATGGTCAGCTTTAGATCTACTCAACTATGCAGTGTAAGGTCCTTCCTGATTGGATAGAAATGTATTGGCTTGCTTAGGTGGATGCTCATATTACATAGTTTTGGTAAATCTCAAGTTGATCATACAGTGAGATTGTAACATGTTTGGTGAGTTTAAGAGTTTACCAACTTTATTTATAAATGTAAAAAAATGTATGACAGTTACCTTGATGACTTCAAAATTTTTCGCTACTGGATAGAACATCGCTGTTCCTGGTTCAACTGGGTTACCTGTCACTGTTAGCAGGGCAGAAAAGAAAAGCAGAAACATCTTCATGTTTGGTATTGGCAGTCCCTCTTCTGTGCTGGTAACGTATCTTCCCAAATCTCTTATAAAGGTTTGACGGCTGTAGTCCCCCTGGTCAAAGACCTGTGTCTAATGTTTGACATGTCTTCGTAAACTTTGAACAGTAACAAAATAAATATTCTTCCAGTAAAACTCCTCCCACTTACACCAAAAATAGGCACCATCCCTCCCGTTGACACCGATGATGGGGCACTATCCCTCCCACCGACATTAACAAGGGAGCACTATTCTCCCCAATAACACGGATGATGGGGCACTATTCCTTCCACTGACACCAACAAGGGAACACTATTCTCCCCAATGACACCAATGATGGGGCACTATTCCTTCCACTGACACCAACAAGGGAGCACTATTCTCCCCAATGACACCAATAATGGGGCACTATTCCTTCCACTGACACCAGCAAGGGAACACTATTCTCGCCAATGACACCAGTGATGGGGCACTATTCCTTCCACTGATACCAAGGGAGCACTATTCTCCCCAATGACACCAATGATGGGGCACTATTCCTTCCACTGACACCAACAAAGGAACACTATTCTCCCCAATGACACCAATGATGGGGCACTATTCCTTCCACTGACACCAAGGAAGCACTATTCTCCCCAATGACACCAATGGTATGGCACTATTCCTGTCACTGACACCAACAA
Organism: Glandirana rugosa; assembly: GCA_018402905.1. NCBI lineage: Eukaryota > Metazoa > Chordata > Amphibia > Anura > Ranidae > Glandirana > Glandirana rugosa. The sequence continues at coordinate 757,994 of BLSH010555641.1, forward strand.
GGGAACACTATTCTCCCCAATGACACCAATGATGGGGCACTATTCCTTCCACTGACACCAACAAGGGAACACTATTCTCCCCAATGACACCAATGATGGGGTAGTATTCCTTCCACTGACACCAAGGGAGCACTATTCTCCCCAATAACACCAATGATGGGGCACTATTCCTTCCACTGACACCAACAAGGGAGCACTATTCTCCCCAATGACACCAATGGTGGGCACTATTCCCTCCCACTGACATTGAAGAGGGGGCACTCTAATCCCCAATGACACCAAATATGGGAAACCATTTCTTCCACTAACACAGACAATGGGCACTATTCTTCCCACTGATACCAATAGTGCTTTATTCCTCCCACCGACACCGGAAAGGTAAGTAGAAAGGAGGGCCCAGTGTCCAATAATATGCAAATTGGAAGGGGAGTTAGAAGGCATTTATTTAAAAAAAAGCAGCAAGTACATGAAGCCAATGAGTTTCAGAGGAACAGGAGTCCCCCTTTTTCAGGGCTGTTGCTGTATGCTTAAAGATTGGGGTGTTAATAGAAAAAAATCTGTGTAAATTTGCTGCCCCCTCTAAATAACTCAACACACATCCATTAATGTCTAAACCGCTGGCAACAAAAGTAAGTACACCCCTAAGTGAAAATATCCAAATTGGGCCCAAAGTGCCGCTGCAGCGATCGGGGAAATGTCTCATTGCCTGTGATTAGCGCAGTGCAGGGTTCACTTCCTGGCGGGCTCGGGCACATTCGGTGGTAAATAAACAGATAATCAGTAATAGCATTGCTTTATTGGTGTGTTTTATTTCTGAAGGAAAGAGAATACTGGATAGGAAAGTGAGCTGAAGATATATAGTGGGGTCCGGGCAAAGCTTGGCTTTCACTGGAAGTGACTTCATCTGTAAGACACAAAAGATGACAGAAGGTCAGAGGTCACTGCAATACCGAGCATTCACCCACAGGTAATATTTAACACACAGTCAATATTGATAGAATATGGACTGTTTGGAAATATTTCTAGTAGTTATATTACTGTATTTCTGGCAGTCATACTGATCCTGAACTGGAGTCACTGGCCTGGAGAAAACATGGATATTAAATGGACCTGGCAGCCAGAGAAATGGCATTTTTTAGGATAGGTCTGCTTCTATTAGTAGAGAAACAATACATTGCCAACTGCACTTTAACAAGAAGTTATTGTTAAAATGCCAACGTCAGCCAAGCGGAGATTAGTGTCAGGTTATTATTACAATGTGTGTCTCTGCTGGGAAAAATAATATTACACTTCCCATCTTGCTGATCAAACAAGAAATACAAGGAAGACTCTGCAACAGGGACACAGGTGCCAATAAAACCCGATAGAGGATCTCCACCTACCTCACTCTAATTAAGAAAATGTATAAGGCCCCGCACTTTAAGACCAAGCCTCTTTTTGAAGTTCGGTGTTTACAAGTTAAAACCAGTTGTTTTTTTTTTTTTGCTATAAAATTACTTAGAACCCCCAAACATTATATATATTTTTTCCTAACACCCTAGAGAATAAAATGGCGGACGTTGCAAAACTTTATGTCACACCGTATTTTCGCAGCGGTCCTACAAGCGCAATTAAAAAAAAAAAAAAAACTTTTTTTGAGTTAAAAAATAAGACAACATTAGAGTTTGGCCAATTTTGTTCCATATTGTGAACGATAATGTTATGCCGGGTAAAATGATACCCAACATGTCATGCTTCAAAATTGTGTCCGCTCGCGGAATGGCAACAAACTTTGCAACTTAAAAATCTCCATTGGCGACGTTTAAAAAATTGTACAGGTTAGCAGTTTTGAGTTACAGAGGAGCTCTAGTGCTAAAATCATTGCTCTCGCTCTAACGATTGCGGCGATACTGCACATGTGGGGTTTGAACATAATTTTCATATGTGGGCGGGACTTACGTATGCGTTTCCTTCTGCGCGCGAGCTCGCGGGGACGGGCGCTTTACATTTTTTTTTAAATTATTTATTTTACTTCTTAATTTTTATTTTTACACTGTTAAATTTGATCACTTTTGTTCCTATTACAGGAAATATAAACATTCCTTGTTATAGAAAAAAGCATGAGAGGACCTCCTAAATATGAGATCTGGAGTCAAAAAGACAGTTTAAAAAAAAAAGGACCCTTTAAGAGCATTGGGCGGAAGTGACTTGTGACGTCACTTCCGCCCTGTCATGTTATGCTGCCGACTCAGCTCACGGACACTAGGGGGAGAGGAACCAATATGGTAAGCGGCAGAGATGACCGGAAACCGGCTGGAGGGGGGGTACCCCTCTCGCTGCTGATAAAAGTGATCTCACGCGATTCCGCCGCTGAGACCACTTTTATCTTGTGCAGAATCGCCTGCTGAAAAAAAAAAAAAGATACCGGGGTTATGGTAGCTATCTGCTACCATAGCAACGGTATTCCACTTCAAACGGCCACCGTAAAATGATGGCAGGCAGTCATGAAGTGGCTAACACAGGCTTTCCGATCAGGTCTGCTTGTAATTTTTTCAGGTGGACCTGATCAGAGCCTCCATTCAATTCTATGAGGCAGCAGATGTCAGCGGAGACATGTCCACTGAGAACCGCTGCTATCTGATCTGATCCTGTCTGTGAAATCCAGACAGATGGTGACCCTATTTTCCATCCATCTGGCGGATAGGATGAAAACAGAGAGGCGGTCCATTTTCATTTGATCTCCCATAGAGAAGAGCGGGACTCTGACAGGTCCGTCTCTGCACAGTGAGTGGAGACAGACCAGTCATCTGCCAGCTCAGCGGGGATCAGTGGATCGATCCCCCGCTGAGCAAAGCTGAGTCCGCCGGGCGGACCGCCAGGGGGTGAGGACCCTTATTACTGTCTGTGCCCAACTGAAGAGATTATTTTTTACACTTCCTGTCTGAGTGACCACACAAATGAGGCAACATCTTCACGAAGGCTATAGAAGCAGACACTCTTTCCCACTCTTTTTGAAAGCACAAAGAATACCCAATACAAGCTCAAAACCCACTGTAACCCTTTCCATGAAAAAAATGTATTTGTCTGGCCTTTGTTCCTGTCAGGCATACAGTGGGGAAAATTATTTGGTTCCCTGCAGATTTTGTAAGTTTGCCCACTTATGAAGAACTGAAGGGTCTATCATTTTTTCATAGGTGTATATTAAATGATAGAGACAGAATATCAACCAAACATCGAGAAAAAACACATGATACAAATGTTACAAATTGAGTTGCAGTTGAGTTGTAAATTTCATCCCCTACCAACCAACAATAATCCTGGCTCCAGTATGTGTTCATGTGGTAAACATATTAGTCTGGTCAATTTAATGTGTTACTAAACCCCAGGGCTGGACTGGGACAAAAATTTGGCTCTGGATTTCATCCAGACCAGCCCACTTTAATTGATTAAAATGCTGCCTCCCCTCCAAAAAAATCACGCCCACCAAAATGCCCCCACTATTGTATATCATGAGATGGTGAGAGAGAGAGAGAGGTGGAAGTGAGAGAGAGGGGGTGAGCATTAGGCCCCTTTCACAGTGAGCGGATCCGCTCAGTGGGGTCCGCCAGCTCAGCGAGAGATCTCTCCGATGATCCCCACTGACTCGGCGGGTGACAAATTGTGCAGAGACGGACCTGTCAGCTCCCTGCTGTCTTCTATGGGCAGATCGGATGAAAATGGATCCGCCTGTCCGTTTTCATCTGATCTCATCCAATCTGATCCACTAGATGGATGGTGAACTTATCACCCATACATCTATTTTAGCGGATCTTGACTGATCGGATGGAAGACTGGTGTCAGCAGACGCATGCCCGCTGACAACCGCCTGCCCATAGAGGTCTATGGATGGCCCTCTCAGATCCGCCTGCAAAACCGACAGGCGGATCCGAGCGGTCCGATCGTGTGAATGGGGCCTAAGAGAGGGGATGAGTGTAAGAGAGAGGGGTGAGTATAAGAGAGAGGGGGTGAGTGTGAGAGGGGTGAGTGTAAGAGAGAGGGGGTACGAGAGAATATGAGTGG
>BLSH010555641.1:770795-784997 GCA_018402905.1 Glandirana rugosa
TTCCGTACGTTGAGTTTAAGAAAACCCACGCTACCTGCACCCGTGTTACTTCCTTCTTGTTATAGAAACAATTATACCTTTGTTCTTTGGTGGAAGCCTTCCTTTCTTCCTCTCCCAGCGTCCTGGTCCATCCCTCTGAACGTGCTATCACGACGGTTGACCGTGCACAGCGTGTGGAACATGTTTCCATGCTTAGTTGTTCACGTGCAAGTCTCCCTACCTGGTCCTGCGACCCTCTCCTTCTTTCCTTCCGAAGGTGGTTTCTTGTTTCCATATTAACAAAGATATTGTTCTTCCTTCATTGTGCCCACGTCCATCGCACCCAAAAGAATTTGAGTTGCATGCCTTGGACGTAGTGAGGGCCTTACTAGTGTACTTAGCTGCTACAGCTTCTTTTCGGAAGTCTGATGCTCTATTTGTACTGACAAAGGGTCCGTGCAAAGGTTTGGCGGCCTCGTCGGCTACTGTCTCCCGTTGGATTAGACAGACCGTGACCCATGCATATTCTGTTCGGGGCAAGGTTCCCCCTTTTCCGGTCACGGCTCATTCTACCCGGGCTGTTAGCACTTCCTGGGCTTTCAGACACCAGGCCTCGGTGTCACAGGTGTGCAAGGTGGCCACTTGGGCCATGGTACACACTTTAACTAAGTTTTATAAGATTGATGTGTTAGCATCTTCGGATGCTGCCTTTGGCCGCAAAGTTTTGCAGGCGGCAGTGTAGGCGCGTCTGGCGCCTCCTTAGAGGTTCTGTTGGGTACAGTTTTTGTCGTTTACCCACCCCTCTTTTTGACACAGCTTTGGGACATCCCCACATGTCATGAAGAGCTGCGTCTGTCAGTGAACGTAGGAGAAAAAGGGATTTTATTAAAACTTACCGTAATATCATTTTCTCCGAGTTCACTGACAGACACAGCACCCACCCCTCTGTGCTCTGTTTTCGGTACGGCTTGTATACGAACTTCTGAGCTAGGCTATGTGGAGGGTTTATGTGGGAAGAGAGGACGGCCCCATGGGAGGGGCCAGCTGTTCTTTTCCCTGCCTAGTTAACTCCTAGTGGGACAAGCATAAACCCACATGTCATGAAGAGCTGCATCTGTTAGTGAACTCGGAGAAAAGGATTTTACGGTAAGTTTTAATAAAAATCCCTTTTTTCTGTTTGTGTGATTGGTACAATGCTTTTCTCAGAAGTCTGTACAAAACTGGAGATCAAATCAGATCAATCCCCTGCAACTGGAGTTTCAAATTTGCTGAGATACTCTCAAGGACTCAAGGCTGATGGGATGCAGGTAGTGTCCCTTTTCCTTATTTCAACACTGAGACTGTGCAGGTGGGGGTAACAAAGGTGAATGCTCCCACTTATCAGCTGGTCTGGCAAAGGCCATGGTAAGGTCTACATAAATATGTCAAGAGGTAAGAATCTGCAAAAACAATTGCATAAAAAAATCTTGCTTTCTATATATACTGTGTATGTCATTTTTAAAGTATACACATTTTCATACACAGCTTGGACTGATCATGTGAATACACAAAAGGCCGATTTGCAGTTTGCTTAGCACATGTTCACATGCTGGCATGGTCTAAATAAAAATATCTACAGAATGGAAGCAGGTAAGGCTCAGCTAAAAATCCTTAAACTGTAACTGTAGTTAATGGGCACAAATCTGTAATCGGTTGGGAGAACAAGTTTGGAAATTTTCGGCCGAATGAACGATAAATCAAAAGTTTAATGTGTTTCTCATCCAAACTGTTTGTACTAGGTATATGTGAAAGAACGAAAAATGGATTCATGTATGTCCATTGAACGATTTATCGGTCATTATGTGATGGCACTATTGTTTGCTCTCACAGCCGATTGTTCGTTTTTCGAAAATGGGTTTGGCCGATTTTTCGTATAGTGTATGGCCAGCATAAGTCCACCCACAAGTGATATTTTAGCAAGGGATGCCAGCCTATGACTCTTATTTGTCTCAGATGCTCCAAAAGTGAGTGAGTGCACACTTCCTCATTCTCTGAAATGCGATCCACAATGGGCTGCTTTTCAGAATGTTAGGCTTTCAGAAGGCAACCCTGCCGCCTCCTGAATACTTTTTTTTCCTTTTTATTAGCTTGTTGGTGAATTGCATTTTCAATGGGACTAAGTATTTGGCTCGAAAGAGGCCTTCTGCCTGGTACACACAATGACATTTTTTTTTTCATACTAGTCTCATATTGAAAATGAAGAATTTACTAAAGTTAAGAAAATTTTTGTATGACAATAAAAATTCGGAAGTGGTGTATGTGTTGTAGTGTATTTTCTAATGGCAACTGTACTGATTAAATAAAAATTGTACGATCTGGTATTGTATGAGGAAAAATGTTGTGCTTGTCCTATCGGATTTTGCATGAATTACATGGTTACATAGTTGGTCGGGTTGAGAAAAGACACAAGTCCATCCAGTTCAACCGATAAAAGAATTGTACCGATTGGCTCTTGAAAGCTGTGTACTAATAATCAGATCATTGTACTATCGCTTCAAAAGCTGCATTTTTCATACACTTTTCTGATCATGTGTACGGGCCAGAAGGGTTCATGCACATGAGCATACATTATGTTGTGCTCAGTTCTGCAGCTAAATGTAGTAGTGTTGTGTGCTATGGGCCCACTCAGGTTGCCATTTTGGTCTTTAGCATTTAGCTGCGTGAACCAAAACTAGAAAAAAATGCGTTCATGGCTCAATGTTGACCATTTTTTTTTGTTGTATGCATGTAAGGGGGAAAACACTAAGGCTCCTTTCACACTGAGGCACTTTACAGACGCTATTTAGCTAAAAATAGCGTCTGTAAAGCACCTCAAAAATCCACCCCATTGTGAAATCCCTGAGTGCTTTCACACTGGGGCGATGTGCTTGCAGGACTTTACAAAAAGTCCTGCAAGCAGCATCTTTGAGGCGGTGAGGGGAGTGGTGTATATACCACTCCTCTACCGCCCCTGCCATTGAAATGAATGGCAAGTGCTTCCGAAGCAGCTGCACACTGCCTCGATAGCGCGGAGCGCCGACACTTTTAACCCCTTGTGGGGGGTTAAAAGGGCCACACTTCTGCCTGCATAGCGGAGCCCTATCGCTGGTAAAACGCCACTAAAGCTACCGGGGTTTTACTGCGACCGCGGCTACCGATTCAGTGTGAAAGTAGTCTAAGGCACTTAGCTGATATCTTCCTGTACTCTTTGCCTATGGACTGTTATCACTTAGCAATGTTCCCCGGCTATCTCCATGGACTTCAATGCACCTCCAAGTGTTATGTAATCCTATCACAGTGTTATGTAGATCAACACGCTCCCTGTCCTAGGGTGACGACACTGCTCAGTACGGTAGAATAGGAAATGTTAATGGCAGGATTACCAGGTAAAAATAAAGGGAAAGAAGTGAGGGAAAAAAAACAAAACAAATGCAGCCACCACATCTAAAGAAAGATAAGCTGCAATGCTATGAATTTTTGTTGGATTTTAACACCCAATTGTGATGAAACACAAAGGCTGCAGCTTACCCAGCAGCAAAGTGAAAAGCCTGCTGATTTTGCCTGTAATGAATGGTCAAATATTCCCATAGACACACTCCTAAACCTTGTGGACAGCCTTCCCAGAAGAGTTGAAGTTTTTATAGCGGCAAAGGGTGGGCCAACTCAATATTGAACCCTAGGGACTAAGGTCATTAAAGTTCATGTGCGTGTAAAGGCAGGTGTCCCAATACTTTTGGTAATATAAGTTTATATGTGAATGGATCTTGCATACTCCAACATGACAGAAGGCTTCAGTTCATGTGTCCTAGTTACCTTTATTATGGAATTCAACAGTTCTTCTCCTTGAGGCCCACCTCCTTGATGTGATCTTTAAATTGCTCAATTCTGTCTTCAGAAACTGTGTCTTTCCTCCCTGCAAAGGAAACATTCATACATGAAGAATAGCCTCCAAAGTGGTAAAGTGTGGCATATTCTTTTTTTTTTCTAAAAAATGGGGAGAGGTTAAACTCTATGCAGTTTTGGTGGCCAGTGCCACTGGAAATAGCTGTATAAGGCTCCTTTCACACAATCAGACCGATCAGGGTCTGCCAGTCCATTTTTCAGGTGGACCTGTTCGAGTCACCCATTGTTCTCTATGGGGACTCGGCGAGACATGTGTCCACAGACACCCACCTGGCATCCGATCCGACAAAATCCGCTGAAAACAGACAGATGGTGATACATTCGCCATCCGTCCAGTGGGTTAGATCGGATGGAAACGGGCATGCGGTCAGTTTCCATCCGACTGCCCCATAGAGGAGAGTGGGCTCTGCCCTGTCATCCGCCTGCTCAGTGGGGATCAGCAGAGAGATCCCCCGCTGAGTAGGCGGATTCCGTTCAGACGGATCAGCCCCATGTGAAAAGGACTCCAGTGATCTCCACTTGCTTCCAGGTTCTGTGCTGAGCGGCTTGCCTGATGCATTGTGTACATAGGATGTTGAGAGGATTCTGAGAATGCTGACGAAGCAGGGTGGTGGTGTCACGTTCTCCACTTCATCCAATCAGATAACACTTTCCACCCATTCAGAAAATGCAAAGCATTCTCTGAATGGCGCCTGTGCTAAACAGCTGACCTCCTGTGTTCACAATGCATCATGCCGGCTGCTCAGCACAGGACCCGTGTCAAGTGAAGATCACTTGAGTAGCGGTATCTACTTCAGTGATTTCCAGCTTCCAGGGGCATTGCCAGGTAAGTAGTAAAGACACAAGATTTTGTACCTTTATGCATGAAGGTAAAAAAGAACCTGTGTGCAGCAGCCCCCAATACTTACCTGAGCCCCCTAGACCCAGCGATGTCCATGAGAGCCTTAGTTCTCCAGGGACTCACACTCCTGATTGGCTTTTGGCAGCAGTGGTAATGGCTCCCACTGCTGCCAATCAGGAGACAGAGAGGGCGGGGCTGAGCTTCGGCTCCGTGTTTAAATGGAAACACAGAGCCTGCGGCTCGGGAGCTCGTCTGCTTGGGTGCCCCCACAGCAAGCTTGGGACCCAAGAACAGGAGGATCTGGGCTGCTCTGTGTAAAACTATTGCACAGAGCAGGTACGTTTGACATGTTTGTTATTTAAAAAAAAAAAAACAAGACTTTAATATCGCTTTAAATAAAAAGTCACTGTACATTGGTCAAAGCTGGACCAATGTAACTATGTATAAAATATCTAGATCTGGAATTCATCTTTTTGGTACAATAATTTTTATTGTAAAAAAAGAATAACATATTGACAAACCCGCACAGGGGTATAGTGCAAAGAGTAAAACAGAGAGGCGACTGTTGTTGGTAATAGCTATCCACCGGGCGACCACATGGGCTAACCCAGGGGCCCATATAAATTCCTGAGCCTAAGGGCCAGCTAGCTGGGGCCCTAGATGCAGGTGCACAGAGTATCAACATAGGAAGTTGCTTATACTGTTCCCTTAAATACCCCCAACACAGAGCGGGACATACATTCAGTAGAGGGATACAGAAAATTTGCGGTGAAGCGGCAGTGGCCGCATATCAACTGGAGGCAGCCCTAAATTTGAGGATCCAAGGTCACCCCAAGGCAAGAAAGACCGAGGGCAGCCAGGGGCACGATCCCTGGTTGCAAAAAGGAGAAAAGAGGAAAGGAAAGAAAAAAAGGAAATAAGGGTCAGGAGAGAAGAAAAAAGAGAGGGGGGGCTTGAGAGAAGAAGGGGGGGTTGGTCCTGTAGGAGGGGACGGCAACCAGTTAGCTAGAGGGTAGTCAGAGACCCAGACTGCTCGGATGCAAAGTGGGAAGAGCATAGGACCACCAAGGCGACCATACTTTAAGAAATTTAGAGTGAGAATCATTTAAGATACTCGTCATTTTCTCATGGATCATAAGGTCAGTTAGGGTGCTGTTCACCATTGCAAATGGAACAGAAGGCTTCTTCCATCCTCTGGTTATAACCATTTTTGGCTACAATGAACAGATAAGAGGCCAGCTTTTGTTGGTAGGAGAACAAGCCCTGGATTGGACAGTGCAACAAAGCAATTTTGGCATCTCGGCGTATGGATATATGAAATAGGGAGTAAGGGAGTCCAAACACCCTTGACCAAAACCCTGTGAGGCGTGGACAAGCACACCAAATGTGAATTACGTCACCCTGTTGGCCGCATCCCCTAAAGCACCGGTCACTATAGGCTGGGTTTGAGCTTGCAATCCGGGCCGGAACCCAGTACCATTGTAGAAGGACTTTATAGGCAGCTTCTAGAGTAGCCATGTTGAAGGAGCACTTAGTCACGGAGGCCCAAGCCTTGTTCCTGTCCTCAGGCTCAATAGGCGTCCCCAGATCCTGTTCCCATCGTGCCCCAGGCAAGTCAAAATCATTTAGAGAAGAAAAGATTAGTGAGATAGCACCAGGGGGACCGGGGGAAAGAAGGCATAGGTGTTCAAAAAATGTCTTCTGGAAAGGATAGGAGGAGTTGCGCCGCAAAGAGGAGATCCAGTGGCATATTTGTGCGTAACGATAGAATTCCGCCCCAGGAGCCTCATGGGTGCCCTGAAAAGAGGACCAAGGGGGGAGAGTCCGGGAGGAGAGGAAGTGTCGGACCTTAGTGAAGCCGTGTGAGGAATACCAATGAAAATAATCTGGTTGATCTAGGCCCGGAGGCAACAGGGGGTTATTAAGAAGGGGGACAAGTGATAAAAAGTCGGACATAAGGTGACCTGAGTAGCGTACAGAGTCCCAGAGATATAAGCTATGACGCATCAATGGACTAAAAGGAGGTGGGGTGCAGCCTATGGAGAAGCCACAGCAAGGCCAAAAGGGGGGTGGAGGCACTACTAGGGAGTTCAAGAAGCACCCACCACGGGACGTCAGACGTGGCATGGAGCAGGGTTAGCTAGTAAATCTGAGCCGCTTGATAATACTTGGCTACATTAGGGACCCTTTGGCCTCCTCGCAATTTATGTTTATAAAGGGTGGATCGGGCCACGCGGGTGCACTGGGAAGCCCAGATGAAGGATAAGATCTTACTCTGTAATACCCGAAGGAAGAAGGAAGGCACATGGACTGGGAGAGAACTTTGGGGAGGATGGTCATCTTGACTGCATGAATGCGGCCTTTCCATTACAAAGAAGGGAACTGCCAAGTTTGCATCAAAGATGTGAGTGAACGCAATAGGGAATAGTAATTGGTGGCAAAAAGGGAGGAGTAGTGGGGAGATAGCTTGATGCCAAGGTAATCGAGAAAGGAGGAGTTCTATCGATATGGAAAAAAGGATTGCAGCTGCACCACTGTGGGGAGTGGTAAGGTTATGTTCAAGGCAGTAGTCTTGTGGGAGTGGACTTGAAGCCCAGAGAATGCTGAGAAATGAGAGAGAAGAGCTTGGAAATTAGGGAGAGTGATCAGGGGGTTGGTCAGAGTTAAGAGGGCGTTATCAACAAAGAGACTGACTTTATGGTGAATACCAGCATACGGAACACCGGAGATGTTGGGGTCGTTTCTAAGGGCAATGGCTCAAGGGCCAGAATGAAAAGAGATGGAGAGAGGGGGCATCCCTGCCTAGTCCCTCGGTAGATCGGGAAGGAGGCAGAGAGTTGGCCAGCATAAGTAACCTTAGCAGAGGGGGAGGAATAAAGTGCGGAGATCCACTGCAGGATTGACTGAGATAGACACAACGCTCCAGGACGTAGCGCAAGTAGTCCCAGGAAAGCAAATCAAACGCTTTATGGATATCAACTGAAAGAAGAAAGCCTGGGATCTTACGTTGCTGGAGGAGATGTATCAGATGGGTCACCTTACGGACATTGTCCCCCCGCCTGTTGGCCAGGGACAAAGCCCACCTGGTCTCTATAAATTAATGTATGGAGATATTTGTTGATGCGGGTGCTTAGGATCTTTCCCAAGATTTTAATGTCTTCATTTAACAGAGAGATTGGCCTGAATGCCTGGGGATCTAGGGAGTCCTCAGAGGTTTTGGGGATCATAGCCATGTAAGCCTGCAATGTGTCTGGGGTGGGAAAGAAGCCCTGACGCAGGCTATTAAAGAAAGCCGTCATATAAGGGGTGAGCTGAAAAGAAAATTTGCAGTAATATAAGCCAGAGAAGTCATCTGGTCCAGGAGCTTTAGAGACATGAATGGACTTGATGGCCTGCGCAACTTCCGTTTCAGAGATAGCCACAAAATTAAATGAGGTTCACTCCGCTTCAGTTATAGGTGGAAGGTGGGGGTCCCGAGAAAACTGGTCAGCAAGGTCAGTGGGGAACGGAGGGGGGCGGCTGTAGAGAGAGGATAAGAAAGAAGCAAATGAGGAGGCAACTTTGACCGGGTCGGAGGTGACGGTTCCATTGGAGGTGCAAAGATGAATTGGGGCCACCGACTTCAGTTTTCTGGCCAGCATCGTGCGCAAGAATAGAACTTCTGTTTGGACCACCGCAGGGCTTTCTCGGCTTGATCGGTGGCCAGGAGGTCCAGTTTGGCGGCTATGGAGTCCCAAACCCTACTGGTGTGGACAGAGGGCTTGGCCTTCCAGGCTGCCTCCGCCTCAGCTAATAGGGCAGTAAGATCCTGGATCTTCTGCTCCCTAGCTTGTTTCTGGGCCAAGGCCAGTTGAATAATGTGGCTTCTAAGAGTGACCTTGTGAGCCTCCCACAACGAGATTGCTGAAACCACCGACCCTTTGTTTTCCAAGAAGTAGGTTTCGATGTGCGATTGGATCACGAGACATGAGTCCCATGAGGAGAGAAGAGACTCGTTGAGCCACCAGCGATAAGCAGGATGACACAAGCCTACAAGAACTAAGGAGAGCACCACAGGATCATGGTCAGACTATGAGGAGGCCAGGATGGGGATTTTATCTATGCGCCGAATAGCACAAAGCGGAACAAATACGTGGTCAATTCTTCAAAAGCTGCCATGTGGGTGGGAATAGAATGTGAGTTCCCTCCAGGAGCCAACTAGCTCATGGGACTGAATTAGCGTGTGCATGTGGGCTTCTAAGCAGGAGTCATGGGAGGGATCCACGTCATCGGCAACATTGGAGTCCCCTAGTAGGAGAAGTATCCCCTGGCTGTGTTGAGAAATCACCTGGAGAAGGTGGGAGAAAAATTTGTCCTGGAACCGGTTGGGAGCGTAATAGCTCACTAGGGTGACTTCTTGGCCATTAAGAGAGCCCACGAGTATGAGATATCTCCCAGTTGAGTCAGCGATTTCCTTCGAGCATAAAAAACAAGATTGCGGAGAATTCATCTTTAACCACTTCAGCCCCAGAAAGTTTTACTCCCTTCCTGACCAGAGCAGTTTTTGAGATTCGGCACTGCCTCGTTTTAACTGACAATTGCGCAGACGTGCAACGTTGTACCCAAACAAAATTTGCGTCCTTTTTTTCCCACAAATAGAGCTTTCTTTTGGTGGTATTTGATCCCCTCTGCGTCATTTCTGATCGCCGCTATAAACAAAAAAAGAGCGACAATTTTGCAAAAAAAAAAACTGTTTTTCTTACTTTTTGCTAAAATACAAATCCAAAAAAAAAATATAAAAAAACATTTTTTTTCATCGGTTTTGGCCAATTTATATTCTTCCTCATATTTGTGATAAAAAAAATCACAATCGGCGTTTATCGATTGCTTTGCGCAAAAGTGGCCGCGTTTACGGATGTGAGAATTAATTTCTGGGGTTTTTATTTTTTTTAATTTTTTTACTAGTAATGGCGGCGATCTGCGATTTTTAGTGGTACTGCGATATTGCGGCGGACATGTCGGATAATTTTGACACTTTTTTGGGACCAATGACATTTATTCAGCGATCAGAAATTTAAATGTCCACTGATTACTGTATAAATGTCATTGGCAGTGAAGGGGTTAACCTGGGGGGGGGGAGCTAGGGGTCAACTGTGTTCCCTGGGTGTGTTCTTACTGTGGGGGGTCTTGGCTAACATGGGCATAGGAGATCTAACTGATCTGTACAGGGATCAGTAGATCACCTATGCCTGCACTAACAAAGCAGGGAACCGCCGTGTTTACATCGGCGGTTCCCCACTCTTTGGCTGTGGCCGCTCATCGCAGCTCCCAGGCGGACATCGGGTCCGCCCGAGCCGCAGGCACACTCCTCTGGAGTGCGGCGGGTGTGCACGCCCCTAGCGGCCACCCACAGATCTCCGCCTTTTTACAGCGATTTGCACCCGGCATCCACACTGCCGCAGTAAATATACTGCGTGCAGTGTGGAACCGGTTAATCACTTAAGGAGTATTCAGCTTTATCTTTTAATCCTTGCCTATGTTCCAGTTTAATCTGGTACCATGACCACTGCTCCAGGTTGCCTGTTTCAGGGTGGTTTCTTTCTCTAACATCCTATGGAGCCGCTCTTGCATGTAGGGACTAGAGTTTTTGTCTCCCTACACTGTGTGTATCAATAGAAATACACAGCCCCATAGGATGGCAAGGCACTCCCCTGATCCTCTCTCTTCCTCCCCCTTCCCCAAGCTAACAGGCTGGCTTGCAACTGCACTGTCTACTGGTAAAAGTATGGATTTTGTTTTTTGTTTTTTAGATTTATATTTACCTAGCTGGATGCAGCATCAGTCCAATGCTGCATTTGTACCCCAACAACTCTAACACTGACAACCAAGCGATCTAACTCCGCAGATCGCTCGGTTCTCACAGCTCCCTGAGCAGAGAGCTGCAGACTCTCAGTCACCGCTCTCTGCTCTGTCCCCTCCTCGCTCACTGGAGCGCTGAGCAGTGGAGGGGGCGGGAGCGGCTGGCTAGTGCTCCCAGTGGCATGTGGGCAGATCACGACTTCATTGTCGGGATCTTGCCTGACCCTTGACCGGCTCTGTGACGTCAGCCAACAGCGGGCTTCAGCCCGTTGTCTGTTGAAAATGAAAATTGGCCACAGGAGTGCAAATCCATAGAAAAAGTACAGCCAAGTGAGCTTTTCGTTGTACTTCTCCTTTAACGCTTTCCTGTTTTGACCAAAACTTCGATGAAGCAGCACTGAGACAACAGAAGCAATTCAAGTGATTAAAATTTTAACAAATAAATCACTGGGGAATGTTTATTTTATTGTGTGCAGTGTGTTAAGCAATAAAACTTTTAGGATTTAAAGCGGTATTGAATTCAAATTTTGAAAAAAATTTTGAAAGGCAGGGTTTTTATAACGAAAGAAACCCTAGTGGCCTCTGCTGTCATAAATGCCTCTCCCAGCCTGTCAGCGGTAGTGAAATCGGAGCCAGGCGCGTGCAGCTCAGGCACATTTACAACACCCGCTCTGTGCCATGATGATGTGACTCCTGTGCGCATACACCCAGTTGATGTCATTGTGGCCCAGCCATTCAAAAGGCTGGAGAGCGAAAACCCAGAAGGAAAACCAGGTGAAGATGGAAATACCCAGGACCAGCTGGAGTGTTGATAGCGAAGGTGACTGGCAGGTAGCGCAGAGCTTGTTTGATAGGCAAGTCCGCCATAATTCTGCATACTAGCACATTATGGCATAAACCACCCACTGCTTTTTTTTTGTGTTTTTTTTTTTGGTTTGTCAGTGCGGAGGGTGCAATTCTGTTTTAATGGGACAGATTTATACAGGGCAAGGCCTTGTAGGGATTTAGCTTCATGCCACGCTTACTCAAATGCACGGCTGTGTCCTTATAGGTACGCCACCTAAACCACAATATTTGTGACTCCACCTTATTAGCTATACAGCACACTGTGCGACAGATACTGTATTTATACTGACTGTAATGAGTTATATACTTTGGCAAAACGGTGGAAAAATTTGCACTGAATATTATGTCTTTCATTATTGGTATTATCTACGACACCCATTATTGCATATATATCTAGCGCTACCCCCTGGAGTTTCTGGTTAGGATGGATCCTTTGCTCTTTTCCTCAACCTCTTTAACCACTTAAGGTCCGCCCTATAGCAGTTTTACCGCTACAGGGTGGCCCCCTGTGCGCCGGAACACGTGTGTATATATACACGTGATCTGACTCTTCCGGGTTGGAAGCTCGCTTCCACTGCGATTACATGGTACTTGATGTCCTCTGGCACACGTTGGGCAGAAAGCCAGAACCATGATATGCCTATGTAAACAAGGCAGATCGCTGTTCTGACAGGAGGGAAGGGATGGGATTTCTCTCTCTTCCCCTAGTAAAAGCAGCACACAGTGTAGTAAAACTCTGGCTAGGCACACAGTCAACCCTTTGCTTGCCCCTGTTAACCCCTTCCCAGCCAGTGTCATTAGTATAATGACAGTGCATATTTTTTTAGCACTGATCACTGTATTGTGTCACTGATCCCCAAAAAGCGTCAAAAGTGTCAGAATGTCTGCCACAATATCGCAGTCCAGCTATAAGTCGCTTATCACCGTCATTACTAATAAAATAAATAAAAATATCACATAGTTTGTAGAAGTTATAACTTTTGCGCAAACCAATCAATATACCAAAAATATGTAGCAGAATACATATTGGCCAAAATTTGATTTTTTTTTTCTTTTTCAATTGGATATGTTTTATAGTAGAAATTTTAAAAAATATACCGTAATTTCTATTTTTAGCCACTAGGTGGGGTTGTATGCTCTCTTCAGTGAGCTGACATCTGTACGTACTGACTGTTTTTTTACATTACAACTTTACATTCTTTTGTGAGTTTTTGTGAGTGTTTATGGAACATGTATGCTTGAATGTAATCTAAAACTTTCTTCTGATTAAAAAAAAAAAATAGTTATACTTAGTTCCCAGTAGTAGTACTACAGTATATCAAAGAAAACAAGCAATGAACAGCTAGTAAAGGCAAACCTAAATAAGGTTGTGTAGCACCCTGGTCTTGAACGTGGATGCTGTCAAATTTAGTTCTGCTAGGTAGTAACTAGACTGGCTAATTATTAGATCTCTTGATTTCTTCTCTAACTCAGAGTTTGATGCATCTCTCTCCTCTGCCACTGGGTGGCATTGTCACCTATGGCATTGGAATGATAAGGCGTATATGAACTGGGAATATGACTGGATAGGTTGTTCCAGCCAATGGGCAGTGGTTTTCTCTGGCTCCATGGCCTGCTGGGAGAGCCTATTTATTTGAGTCAGGTGATCCGTGTTCCGTGCCACCTGGACGGCAGTCTGAGTTGCCATGTGTCAAAAGCTTCTGGCTGCTAGGCCTGAGGCCGATCCAGGAGTTCCTGGTTGCTAGGCAGTCTGAGACCTACCCATGACGGAAAGAAGCAGCAGAGGTTGGGGCTTGATTCAAGGAAGCCTGACCAAGTTACATGGGTTCGACCGGCCGGGGTACCCCTCTTTGTCAGAGGTGAAGGAACATAGTCGCCAGCAAGGGACAACCATTGTTGTCTCAAGAGGCAAAGCGTGAACCAGGGCCAGAGGTGAAGGGGAACACTCACCACTAAGAGACAACACTCCTGTAATCAGAGGCCAGAGTGTGAAGTCTGATAGAGTACCAGAGCAGCCTTTTTCGCTAACCGGGGACGTTGAAGAAGTTGGGAAAGTCTTAGTGGGGTCAAGTTAGGGACCCAACCAGGGGCGGACTGGCCCACCGGGATACCCGGCATTTTCCCGGTGGGCCAGCCGCCTGGCATGCCCTGGGGCCGCTTTGGGGGGCCGGGCACTGATCGTCACTGTATTTTTTTAAAAATGGCGGCGCTCAGCACCATGATATTACTGCGCGTGCACCTGCCTTTCTGGAAATAGCCGATTGTGTAAAGCTTTCCTGAGCCCGTTCCGAAGTTAGCCAGGCTCGGGAAAGCCCGTGCACACGCTCGGCTATTTTCGGGAAAGCGGGCGCATGTGCATTAACATGATGGTGCCACCAGCAGCCTCTGACCTCTCCTACCCCCTCCACAGCCTCTGACCTCTCCCATCACCTCCGCAGCCTCTA
The DNA here is from genome assembly GCA_018402905.1 of Glandirana rugosa. Classification (NCBI taxonomy): domain Eukaryota; kingdom Metazoa; phylum Chordata; class Amphibia; order Anura; family Ranidae; genus Glandirana; species Glandirana rugosa. The sequence continues at coordinate 784,665 of BLSH010555641.1, forward strand.
ACCTCTCCCATCCCCTCCGCAGCCTCTGACTTCTCCCGTCCACTCCGCAGCCTCTGATCTCTCCCGTCCCCTCCACAGCCTCTGAACTCTCCCGTCCCTTCTGCAGCCTCTGACCTCTCCCCTCCCCTCTGCAGTCTCTGACCTCTCGCGTCCCCTCTGCAGCCTCTGACCTCTCCTGTACCATCTTCCAGCCTCTAACCTCTCCTGTACCATCCCGCAGCCTCTGACAAGGGCTTTTATCGGCTCGCACACGTGCCCGAAAGGGCTCGGACCGATTGAAGCCTTGCCCGAGTCCTTTCGAAATGTGTTAGCCGATAAAGGTCTTTCCGTCCA
>BLSH010555641.1:795262-811560 GCA_018402905.1 Glandirana rugosa
GTTAAGAGGAGAGTGAACAGGGTGACTTATGAACTGGTCCTGCCTTCATCCTTACGTGTGCACCCGGTGTTCCATGTATCTCTGCTTAAGCCAGTCCCTCCAGATCCGTTCCCGGGTCGGAAAAAGGGACCACCGGAACCAGTGCTTGTGGATGGAGAGGAGGAGTTTGAGGTTGAAGCCATTCTGGACTGTCGGAGGAGATCCGGATCCACACAGTATTTGATAAAATGGAAGGGGTTTGGCCCCGAAGAAAACTCATGGGAACCGGAGAGCAATCTTCATGCCCCTGAACTTATCCGGACTTTTTTGAGGAGCAACCCAACCAAGAGAGCCCTTTTGGGCATCCGGAGGCTGCCCCTTGGGGGGGGGGGCAATGTTAGAAAAAGACTGTGCAAGGGTTAATTGCATGTGGGTGTGTCTTCCCCTAAGTCCTGGATGAGCAGCTCTATTTAAACTTCCTCTTCCTGTCAGCAAGTGCTGTCCATTCTACAGCGTTGGAGTGTATCTGGAGAGCTACCTATCCTTTGAATCTGTATCCTGACCTGTTCCCGAGACCCGGCTTGTTTGACCTTGATTGACTTCCGCCTGCACTGACCCCCAGCTTGCCCCACGACCATTCTTCTGCCTGATCCCTTTGTACCTCGCTGCCTGCTTGTTAACGACCCTGCCTGCACCTGACGACCCTTTTGCCTGATCCTTCTGTACCGCTTGCCAGCCAGTTGCCGACCTCAGCCTGCCTCACTCGGCCTGTTCAGCAGTCAGCCAGTGCAGTAACTTTTTCTATATTCTAGATCAGTGTTTCTCAACTCCAGTCCTCAAGGCGCCCCAACAGATGAAACGGCTATGGTAATTACTAAGGCAGTGAAATTAATCAAAAAATCACCTGTGCAAAATAATGGAAAGCCTGAAAACATGACCTGTTGGGGCGCCTTGAGGACTGGAGTTGAGAAACACTGTTCTAGAGGGGCTGAGTGAGTATATACCAGCCTTCACACCCAAAGCTACAGAGAGGACAGTGAAGTGCAATGCTTCACATGTCTGAGTCAAGGGGGAGACAGCTTTAGTACACGTCCAAGACAAGCAGGAGCACCCCAATATCTCTAGCTCGGGCCAAGAGCAGCCAGGTGCTGTGCAATACAGCCAGGTGCTTCATCTGCAACGTTAACTTTTGGAACTTTTGTTAGTTATCCCAGTGGCACCATCGCTCTGACTGGTGTGCAGCTCAGTATGGATTCAGTTCATAGCAGCCAGAGACTTTAGTGGTACCTCAACTGTTTGTTTGAAGTTTTTCAGTTCTGGACATCTCATGTATCCCTAATCCCCATCCAAGTTCAACGATCTGCAATAAACCTAAAAAAACAAATCCTCTAGACTGATTATTGAGCCCTTGGGGAGTGTGGAAAATCCCTTTTGCCTGGCTGTGGGTGCTGTATGGTGGGGAAAAGGCCAAAATCCACCGACCCTTACTGGGGTTGCTCCACATATGGATTAGTAGCACAATTTTTCTGCTAAATTACGGATTTTGCCTTCAACAAAATCAGCCTTGTGGTACTGTTTAGACAAAATTTTCATGGAAACCATTTTCCACCTTTAGGCTGGGTTCACACTCATGTGAATTGGATGTGGAGTGGAGTGTGCGGAGTGCACAGCAGAAGGGTCCTGTGCGTCTTTGGTTCCATTTCAGGTCCAAATTTAGGCAAAAATGGGCTTTGGCCCATGGCTACACACAGTGTTAACCCAGCCTTAAAGCTGAACTCCAGCAGTTCTGTATTCATTCATTAATAAATCATTAAACATACTTTTTCTTTTTCTTTTTTTGCATTCATGAAAGCAGTGTGAGTACCTGGGTTTGGCTTGGTATTAGTGGAAGTAGTGATGGCTGGAAGATTTTGGGGCGGTGCGGGCGGCACCCTCCTGGTCTGCCCTCACCCTAATGCAGAGCTCCCCTGGACTGTCCAACGCTGCAGCTTCTGTCTTCACCCAGTCCTCTTTCCAGGTACTGAGTGACGGGGAAGCCAGAAGCCGATGCACTGGCATCGCAGGGTGGGAGGGCTCGGGGCACCGTACTCTGCACCCTGAGGACAATTTAAAACTGGCCAATTAGGGTCTCGGGATTTGGTCACGTGCCGGTGAGGGGGTGATGGACCTGGTAGAAACCTATTGGTCCGGCGCCCCGCACACACTGGCACACAGATGGTACAAGCTAGGGGGGCGGTGCCCCTGCGCCCCTTGTGGACCGGACGCCACTGGTCCCATCCCACACTATAAAAGGTTCCTTCCCACAGGAACCTTTTGCAGTGTGTTGTTGGAGATCAATACAGCAGGGCTCAGTGATAGCTAGTTAGGCCAGTTTCACACTGCCGTCTCCACTAGTGGGCTTGCTCCGCTGATCCCCGCTGAGCAGACAGATGACAGATCCGGAGACAGATCTGTCAGAGCTCCGCTCTCCCCTGTGGCAATCGGATGACAATGGACCGTTGTTATCCGATCCTATGACGGATGGAAAAATGGGGTTTTCCTCCGTCAGACTTTATGGGTTTTGAGCGGATTGGAGAACGACTGGTGACAGCGGACATGTCTCCGCTGACATCTGTCGCTCCATAGGGCTGCAGGAAGTGTCCGTTCAGGTCCGCCTGAAAAAACTGACACGTGCTATCAACTTCTGAATGGAACGTCCCTGTTAAAGAATCCTTAGTGTTATTGTGATGAGTGTGTAGTGCTGTGTCTAACAGCATTACATTTAGTGCTGTATACACTTTTTTATTTCACTGTCTTTTTTTAAATTTTTGTTGTTATTTTCCCCTGCCCCCCCTTTTTTTTTTTAAATTGTCAGCCGCAGTTTGACTTACTGCAACGCTGATGTTCCCCTTTCTTATCAATTTAGTTTTTCAATTTTTGTCAGCGGTAGTGCTTAATTGTACACCGTTTATAGTGTACCAAACACACATTTCATTAAATAAAATGCATCCAATCACCTATTTCCTATTATCCAAATACATTTGTGTAATAAGCCCCCCATCATGTCTGGGAGGCCAACAAGGAGAGGCAGATGTTCCCATGCCACTATAAGGGGGCCAGCAGCGTATGTGTCCACAGGCAAAGCTGGACGTGGTCCATCCTCAGGCAGGCCACGCTTGTCTCTTTTTATTGTTGTTGGCCATGCTATCCAACCACAGCATGCAGAGGAGGTGGGGAACTTAATAAACCATCGTCATCCTCCTCATCCTCTATGACCCAAGCTGATACTAGTGCACAGTCCACCACAGCTGCCAGACCAGCTTATTTTGCCTCCTTGCCACAGCCACTCCTGCCATAGCCCCGGCATCATGCATGGAGGAGCCAGCTGAATTATTTGAACACAGGGTCAGCCACTTGCTTCTTGAGGATGCACAGACATTACTTGATCTGAGGTTGAGGAAGGGAGTAACATGCCAAGCCTACAGAGAGTAACACTGACAAATAACAAATTAGCAGTCATATTCCCCAATGAACTTGGGCCTGAGTGTACTATAATTTGGCCTCTACACATAAGGCTTGCTCACTGTGGTGCAAAACTTCATTTCCACCTAAAGTCTGCCAATTAGACACCAGAATTTATGCAAAAAAATCTTGTTCTGAGTGCACTAAAATGTGGCCTCATCATATAGACTAGCTCCCAAAGCCGTTGTTTCCTAAATAATGAAAACTTGCAGGGAAAATCAATTTAAATATTATATATACAAATACATACATATACATACACACAGAGTATCTCACAAAAGTGAGTGCACCCCTCACATTTTTGTAAATATTCTATTATACCATTTCATGTGACAACACTGAAGAAATTACACTTTGCTACAATGTAAAGTAGTGTACAGCTTGTATAACAGTGTAAATTTGCTGTCCCCTCAAAATAACTCAACACACTGTCATTAACGACTTCAGCCCCGGAGGATATGCCTCCTTCCTGACCAGAGCACTTTTTGCGATACGGCACTGCGTCCCTTTAACTGACAATTGCACGGTCATGCGATGTTGTAGCCAAACAAAATTGACGTCCTTTTTTCCCACAAACAGAGCTTACTTTTGGTGGTATTTGATCACCTCTGCTGTTTTTATTTTTTGCGCTATAAAAAAAAAAAAGAGCTACAATTTTGTTTGACAAAATCTATATTTTGTACTTTTTGCTATAATAAATATCCCAAAAAAAAAAAATTTCTTTCTCAGTTTAGGCCGATATATATTCTTCTACATATTTTTGGTTTAAAAAATTGCAATAGGTGTATATTGATTTACAAACTATGGGAATAGATTTATGGCATCTTTATTCTTTTTTTTTTGTATTCTAGTAATGGCGGTGATCTGCGATTTTTATTGCAACTGCGATATTGCGGCGGACACAGATCTGACACTTTTTTGGGACCAATGACATTTATACAGCGATCAGAGCTAAAAATAACCACTGATTATTGTATAAATGTCACTGGCAGGGAAGGGGTTAACACTAGGGGGTGATCAAGGGGTTTACTGTGTTCCCCCACTATGTAGGGGCTGGGCTGCTAGGGACATGACAGATCTAACTGTTCCCGATCACTGGGAACAGCAGATCAGTGTCATGTACCCCGACAGAACGGGTATCTGCCGTTTTTACATCGGCAGATCCCTGTTCTGCCTCAGTAACAGGCGATCGCGGGTCGCTCCCGCTCACAACTGCATGAACCACCGTAAATATACAGTGATTCGCGCAGGGCTGCCAACCTGCCGCAGTAAAAGTGCGTGAGCTGGTCAGCAAGTGTTTAATGTCTAATCCGCTGGCAACAAAAGTGAGTACACCCCTAAGCGAAAATGTCCAAAATTGGCCCCAATTTTGGACATTTTCCCTCCCCAGTGTCAAGTGACTCGTTAGCGTTACAAGATCTCAGGTGTGACTGGGGAGCAGGTGTGTCAAATTTGGTGTTATCGCTCTCACTCTCTCATACATGGCACCTCATGGCAAAGAACTCTCTGAGGATCTGAAAAAAAAGAATTGTTGCTCTATGTAAAGATGGCCTAGGCTATAAGAAGATTGCCAAGACCCTGAAACTGAGCTGCAGCACAGTGGCCAAGACCGTACAGCGATTTAACAGGACAGGTTCCACTCAGAACAGGTCTTGCCTTGGTCGACCAAAGAAGTTGAGTGCACATGCTCAGGGTCATATCCAGAAGTTGTCTTTGGGAAATAGGCCTATGAGTGCTGCCAGCTTTGTTGCAGAGGTTGAACGGGTGGGTGAGTCAGCCTGTCAGTACTCAGACCATACGTCGCACACTGCATCAAATTGATCTGCGTGGCTGTCATCCCAGAAGGAAGCCGCTTCTTAAGATGATGCACAAGAAAGCCCGCAAACAGTTTGCTGAAGACAAGCAGACTTGGACATGGATTACTGGAACTATGTCCTGTGGGCTGATGAGACCAAGATAAACGTATTTGGTTCAGATGGTGTCAAGCGTGTGTGGCGGCAACCAGGTGAGGAGTACAAAGACAAGTGTGTCTTGCCTACAGTCAAGCATGGTGGTGGGAGTCTGGGGCTGCATGAGTGCTGCTGGCTTTGGGGAGCTACAGGTCATTGAGGGAACCATGAATGCCAACATGTCCTGTGACATACTGAAGCAGAGCATGATCCCCTCCCTTCGGAGACTGGGCCGCAGGGCAGTATTCCAACATGATAACGATCCCAAACAGACCTCCAAGAGGACCACTACCTTGCTAAAGAAGCTGATGATAAAAGGTGATGGACTGGCCAAGTATTTCTCCACACCTAAACCCTATTGAGAATCTGTGGGGCATTCTCAAACGGAAGGTGGAGGAGCGCAAGGTCTCTAACATCCACCAGCTCCGTGATGTCACCATGGAGGAGTGGAAGGGTTCTCCAGTGGCAACCTGTGAAGCTCTGGTGAACTCCATGCCCAAGAGGGTTAAGGCAGTGCTGGAAAATAATGGTGGCCACACAAAATATTGACACTTTGGGCCCAATTTGGACATTTTCACTTAGGGGTGTACTCACTTTTGTTATTAGCGGTTTAGACATTAATGGCTGTGTGTTGAGTTATTTTGAGGGGACAGCAAATTTACACTGTTATACAAGCTGTACACTCACTACTTTACATTGTAGCAGAGTGTTATTTCTTCAGTGTTATCACATGAAAAGATAGAATAAAATATTTACAAAAATGTGAGTGGTGTACTCACTTTACAGGCAGACTAATGGGGCAAACCCAAGGCCCTAAATTTAAAGGATTTTTTATTGTTTCACTTTAAGCATCATTAAAATCACTGCTCATTTAAAAACAATATTTTTTAAAAGTTTATTTTGCATGGATAACAGTACCCGGGCCCCTATACCCTTTTTATAGCCAATAACCTGCATATAAGCCTAAAAAATTGAGTTTTTTTGATTTTTCAAGTTCTGGTCCCATAGACTTTAATAGGGCTCTGGGTTCTGGTCAGAACTTTTTCCCTATTCTGGTGCAAAACCGAACCCGGACGTGTTCGGATAAAACTCGCCAGGAAGCCGTCACTGTACTCCGCTAATCATAGGCAGTGAGGCATTTCCCGACCGACAACTGCACATACACACGCTGCCTATGGTTGGCGGTGTGCACTGCCGGCATCCGGGAGGGTTCGATCTGAACACGCTGGAGCCCATGCTTACCCATCACTAGTTGCTGCTACTACATTTTTGTACACTTTTGCCCATGTCCACATCTATAGGCTAAGGTGCGCTAATTCTTATGCAAACATATCTAAAAAACTATGCACTAAAATATGCATGTGTAGATATCAATGACCCAAACAATATTGTTTAATACAAATAATATTATAAATAATAAAAATTGTCCATGAATAAGTCCATTCAACACCAGTGAAAAGAAAGAAGCAGAAAAAAAGAACAAAACAAAACTACAAATGTTCAATAAAAATAAGGCATAAAAAATAAATAAATAGGTGTGAAAAATGTCCTGAAAACCTGTGTCCAATCGCTTCTTACCCAGACTTGTAGATATCTTATGGGAGAGATCATAGACATTTGTTAGGGCTCTTTCTCACTAGCTGATCGTTTGGGTCCGCCTGTCAGTTTTTCAGGCAGACCCGAACGGACGCTCCATTGTCCTCTATGGAGCGACGGATGTCAATGGACAGACACAGATGGTCCGTGTTTATCAGATCCTCCATAGAGGAGAATGGAGCTGTGACAGGTCAGCGGGGATAAACGGACGGATCAAAATGGGTTCTGCTCGTGTGATAGGCCCTTTCACACATATGGACCGTTTTTCCATTTTTCATCCATCCGTTGACGGATGAAAAACGGACATCAATGCAACTCTATGGAAAAACGGATGACAACTGATGATCATTCATTTGCATCCGTTTTCATCCGCTTCCGTCAACATCCGTTTTTTTGAACGGATGAAAGTCCTATTTTTCATCCGTCAAAAAAAAGGATCGCACTCAAAACGGATGTAAACAGACAAACGGTCAGTTTTTCATCCGTTTTTGCATTGGTAGTGGATGTAAAAAAAACTGATGAAAAACTGATGACCACGGATGAAAAAACGGACGAAAAACTGATGAAAAACGGATGAATACTTCATCTGTTTTGATGTGACGGAACTGATGAACTGATGAATGGTCCGTATGTGTGAAAGGACCCTAAAGCCTCTTACACACGGTTCGACGGTCGTACGACCGAACGGACCAAACCGTATGTTGGCTGTTGTATATAGCATACTGACATGCACTACACGATCGTACGACCAAGCTGAACGTAGTGTCGTGTTATGAACGTATAAAGAGAAAGTTCAGGTGCATGTAATTAGTGTCTGGCTGTTTCTGACTTCTGAGCATGCGTGTTTTGCACAATACAACTTGTTGGACCAACTTCTCTGTTCACACGATACAACGGTCGTATGACCGCTTGTTGGTACTACCAAGTTTTCTAGTCTGCTCATACAACTTCTGTTGTACGACCGTCGTACGTCGGCTGTTCTAATCGCGTGTAGTAACGGTCGATTTAGCATACAACGGTCATTCGTACGACCTGTTGTATACGATCGTCGAACCATGTGTATGAGGCTTAAAGCCCCGTACACGCGGGACGAAGATCATACGTACGATCATCGCAAATCGTATGTTGGCTGTTGTATGTAGCATACTGACTGCACTACACGATCGTACATCCGCAGAAGAACATTCAGGTGCATGTAATTAGCATCCAGCCATTCCTGACTTTGGAGCATGCGTGTTTTGCACAATACAACTTTGTTGTACCAACTGCTCTGTACACACGATACAACGGTCGTATGAGAGCTTGTTGGCAAGTTTTCTAGTCTGCTCATACAACTCCCTTGTACGACCATCGTATGTTCGACTGTTCAAATCGCGCATACGAACGATCGATTTCGCATAGAACGGTCGTGAGTACGACCTGTTGCATACAACCGTCGAACCGTGTGTACGGGACTTTAGTCTTAAACACTCTTTACAATCTTCATTATCCTGCAGAAAGGAAACTCTGATTATTTCAGGTGATGGCAGTGGTGTCTCCAATAGTGAGGCTGCATTCACACAGGGGCGACCCGACTTTGACGCGACTTTGCTAGGCAATTTCAGCGCGACTTTCAGCGCGACTTCCAGCGCGACTTCCAGGGACTTGAGGCGACTTTACACCACGACTTTTTCCAGGCGACTTTGCCTTGACCAATCAGAAAAGGGAGGGAGGGGGTTGCCTAAAAATAAATTCTATTCTTTTCACTACAAAGTCGCTTTTATTTAGATGGGGGATCCGACTTGGAGGCGACTTCTATTCAATTCTATGGGCACAAGTCGGATAGAAGTCGCCTAGAAGTAGTACAGGAACTTTTTCTGAAGTCGTTCCGACTTCAGTAGTGTACATTAAGACGGCTCCCATTCATTTCAATGGGATTTCAGATGTCAAGCGACCTGGGGCGACTTGAGGCTACCCAAGTCGGAGCGACAGTCGCCCCTGTGTGAATGGTGCCTAAGATTCACATGATGATTCCCCCAGGTGTAAGGAAATCCAATGTAATCTAATATAGCAAGGGCTCTTTAAATATGTGAAAAGGGAAGCTTCTTAATGTAGGTTCCAATAAAGTTATTTAAAAAATCAGCATGCGATAAGAAACAGCACGTCGGCGGTTGACACCAGCCTGCTCATGCGAGGGTGACGTCTCAGACAGATGCTCCACCAGACATGTTTTCCCGTAAAAGGCTTCAGCTGAGAAAGGAGGCTGATTTTTAGGAGCTTAAATGTAAATGTTTGCTATTTTTTAAAATAAATGTATTGGAAACTACTACATTAAGGCTACTTTCACACTGAGCGGCAGCCGCAGTAAAACCCCGCTAGTTTTAGCGGAGTTTTACCAGCGATATGGCTCCACTATGCGGGCGGGAGCGCCATGCTTTTAACCCCCCACAAGGGGTTAAAAAGGGGTTAAAAGTGCCGGCGCCCAGTGCTACCGAGGCGGTGTGCAGCCGCTTCGGAAGCGCTTGCCATGCATTTCAATGGCAGGGGCGGTAGAGGAGCGGTATATTACCGCTCCCCTCACCGCCCCAAAGATGCTGCTTGCAGGACTTTTTGTAACGTCCTGCAAGCGCACCGCCCCAGTGTGAAAGCACTCAGGGCTTTCACATTGGGGTGGATTGGGGGGGATTTTTGAGGAACTTTACAGATGCTATTTTTAGCTAAATAGCGTCTGTAAAACGCTTCAGTGTGAAAGTAGCCTAAGAAGCTTACCTTTTCCTTCCACAGGATAATGAAGATTGTGAAGCGTGTTTGAGACTAATAAGGGCCGGTTCACACTGTAGCGAGGCGGAGCGGCGCTCCAGGCGATCTCAAAGCGGCTTGCTAGGAGACTTCTATCATAGAAGTCAATGCAAGCCGCCTGAGATCGCCCTAAAAATAGTGCAGGGACCATTTTTCTAATGCGGAGCAAAGCGATTCGCTCCTATTAGAACGGTCCCATTTGCACAGCATTGAGGCGAATTGTCAGGCGACTCAAGTCGCCTGACAATTCGCCTAGATGTGAACGGGCCGCGAAGTCGCGCCGCTCCGCCTCGCTACAATGTGAACCGGCCCTAAGAGTGTATGATCTCTGCCATAAGATATCTACAAGTCTGGGTAAGAGGCCAATGGACACAGTTTATGGACACAGGTTTTCAGGACGTTTTTGACACTTATTTATTTTTTATGCTTTATTTTTATTGAATATTTGTATTTTTGTTTTGTGAGGATAAATTCCTCAGTCACTGATTGGATCTACATAGCCTTCACGGTTGGAAAGACATTAGTTCACAAAGATTTATTTTTTTTAATTTCTTCTTCTTTTCACTGGTGTTTCATGGACAATTTTTGAATAATATTTTTTTTTATTGTGTTAAACAATATTGTTTGGGTCATTGATGTACACATGCATATTTTAGCGCATAGTTTTTCAGATATGTTCACATATGACTTAGCGCGCCTTTTTATATATATAATTTGTTGTTTAAGTATTCAGACATAATAAAGTTGCAGCTTTTTTCCCACACTCTTTGAATCAATATCCACATACTGATTGTTTTTCAAGGGTGGAGATCAGCGCGGAGATTTCTATATTTTTTACTTGCACGTCTATAGGCTGCCTACATGCAGCAAAACAAAGGCAGCTTGCACACAGGACAGTTAATACAGGTTTTTTGGGGGGAAAGCCCTTTCATTGAAAAATCAAATGTTAAAAGCTAATGAAATTTGGAGTACTTGTGAATATTATTCATCAAGTTATTGAATGTTCTGAGAATTTTAGTATAAGATGTTTGTTTGTATATCTACTAGTGCATGCAATAGACGGCTTGATTTTTTTTTTTTTTTTCTGGATAAGCCCAAATTGGAGCTGTGGTTGGCCTACCACCTGGCCAGACAATAGTCAATTTTCCATCCAGCTAGGCTGATTTTTATCTTATCAGATGCAGTTACTATTCAGGTATTCAATACAACAGCCTTCAGTGGGGATTCCTCCATTTATATTGTTAAGCCTCGTACACACGGGACGACAATCGTATACAACAGGTCGTACGAACGACCGTTGTATGCGAAATCGATCCTTAGTACGTGCGATTAGACTGACAGCCGTACAACGGGAGTTCTATGAGCAAACGAGAAAACTTGGTAGTACCAACAAGCGGTCATACGACCGTTGTACAGGGTGTACAGAGAAGTTGGTCCAACAAGTTGTATTGTGCAAAACACGCATGCTCAGAAATCAGGAACGGCCGGATGCTAATTACATGCACCTGAACGTTCTTTCTTTGGTCGTACGATCGTGTAGTGCAGTCAGTATGCTAGATACAACAGCCAACATACGATTTGAGACGATCGGTCGTGCGATCGTCGTCCCGTGTGTATGAGGCTTTAGAGTGACTGGGGGATCGACTGATTGTTGCAGGCTGATCAAAAGAAAATCAAGCAGTGTATGGTTTCCTTTGACCTCCCTGGCGGTAATCCCGAGTGTGGCTCGGGGTGGAATTTCAGTACCATTAGCGGTAACCCCGAGCCACACTCGGGATTGCATTGCTGGATCCAGACAGAGCTACTCACCTTGTCCCCTGCATCCAGCGATGTCCCCCGCCGTGTCTGCGGGCTGTGTCCGCCACCAGATGACTCCTGTGTGCCGGGTTCCGTTCCCTGTGAGCGTTGCGTCACACGGGGACGGAGACCGGCGGGAAATTCAAAAAGTGAAACACACACAGCACATACAGTACACTGTAATCTTATAGATTACATTACTGTATGAAAACATTTCACATCCCCTTTGTCCCTAGTGGTTTGCCCAGAGCCCTGCATGCACTTTTATATTATATATGTCATTCTTTCTGCCTGGAAACATGAGAATGTCCATAGCAACCAAAAAGTGTCCCTTTACGTCAAAAGTGGTTTTTGATCAGCTAGAAAACACCGATAGTAAATAAGAATCATTTGCAGAATTGAGTGATACTGATTTTTGGGGAAATGTATCATCAGAAACTGAAAGTGACTACAGTGACAATTCTGCAACTGAGCAAATTTTAGTGTTTTTGGTTTGATTACATTATTGAATAAATTTTATTACTATTACGTTATTATTATTTAATGATTAGTTTTAGTTATTTATTATATTATAATTTAATTTTTCAAACTGTATCATACCTGGGATGTCTACTAGACTCTTGTTTGGACAGATAGAATTACAGGCCTACAATATAAAACGCCAAATTTTCATGCAAAATAATCGTACAGCTTTCAGCACCAAAAATCTGAAATAATCATACCGCCAGGGAGGTTAAGCATGTCACAGCTGGTAAATAAACAGAGGAAGCTTTGCTTTATTGGTGTGTTTTATTTAATAATAGGAAGAGAGGAAAGGGGAGCTTTGGATAAAAAGGTGAGCTGAAGTATAGCGAGGGACTGGTAAAGGTCAGGGTTCACTGGAAGGGATCTCATCTGTAAAACACATAGGTCAGAGGTCACTGCAATGCAGAGCATTCACCTGCAGGTTATATTTAACATAGTCAATACAGATAGAATCTGGAATGTTTAGAGCAGTGGTTCTCCACTCTGGTCCTCAGGACCCACCAACAGGCCAGATTTTAACCACTTAAGGACCTGAAGGATTTCCAGCTTTAGGACCGGAGCCCTTTTTGCGATTCGGCGCTGCGTCGCTTTAACTGACAATTGCGCGGTCGTGCGACGTTGTACCCAAACGAAATTTGCGTCCTTTTTTTCCCACAAACAGAGCTTTCTTTTGGTGGTATTTGATCCCCTCTGCGTCATTTCTGATCGCCGCTATAAACAAAAGAAGAGCGACAATTTTGCAAAAAAAACCCAAATTTCTTACTTTTTGCTAAAATACAAATCCAAAAAAAAAATATAAAAAAACATTTTTTTTCACAGTTTTTGGCCGATTTATATTCTTCATCATATTTGCGATAAAAAAAATCGCAATCTGCGTTTATTGATTGGTTTGCGCAAAAGTGGTCGCGTTTACGGATGATGAGAATTCATTTTTGGGGTTTTTTATTTTTTTTTATTTTTTACTAAAAATGGCGGCGATCTGCGATTTTTTTGCGGTACTGCGATATTGGGGCAGACATGTCGGAACATTTTGACACTTTTTTGGGACCATTGGCATTTATACAGCGATCAGTGCTATAAAAATGCACTGATTACTGTGTAAATGTCATTGGCAGTGAAGGGGTTAACCTGCAGGGGGCGCGCTAAGGGTTAACTATGTTCCCTGGGCGTGTTCTAACTGTATGGGGGACTGCCTATCTGGGGAAGGGAAGTTATCACAGCCTTCACGTAAAGGAAGGCTGTGATCACAGCCCTTCCCCCTCACACAGAGCGGAGGTCCGTGTTTACTTACACGGACCTCCGCTCCTTCACTCCGCGGGGGGGGCATCGCGGGTGGCCGGCGGCAATCGAAGCCGCCGCACCCGCTCCCTGGCCCCCCCCCCCGGACACAGTGAGCGCGCGGGCGCGCCTCCGGCGGCGCGCGCGCACTCACTGTGCGCGATCTGGCGGCCGCCGCCGTATGACGGCGGTTTGCCTTACAGAGCCACTTTGTCGCCGTCAATCTCCGATCGGCCGTCGGCAAGTGGTTAAGTATTACCTTGGGGAGATGCAGACTAGAATATTGCAATCATTGAGCAGCAAATGATATCACCTGTGATGTATTTCAGTTATCATGCAAACCTGGCCTGTTAGTAGGTCCTGAGGACAGGAGTTCAGAACCACTGGTTTAGAGCCATGGCTAGTAGTTATAGGAGGTGTTCTCTTCCTTCTGAAACTACTATGATGTCTGGCAGTAATTCTGATCCTCTAACTTTAACACTTTGACTCACTGATCTGGAGAACATATAGCTTGGAGAAGCCATTAGATCAACCTGACAGCCAGGGAAATTGCATTTTTACAGGGATAGTTCTGTATAGAAACCATACACTGCCATCTGCACATTTATGCATTATTGTTAAACACCAACTCTAGCCAAACATAAAAGGGTTAGAAGTTAGAACCTCTGTCAGGTTATTATTACAGTGTGTGTCTCTGATGGGAAAATATTACACTTCCAATTTTCCTGACCAAACTGGAAGTATAAGGAAGACTCAGCAATGGGAATACAGGTGCCAATAAAACCTGATAGAGGTTCTCCACCTACCTCACTCTTACTAAACAAATGTATTATAAGGCCTCATACACACGGATGTTTCTAAAAAAATAAACAAAACTTCGGGCCCGACGTCAAGGAAAAAAAAAATCTGCGTTTTTCGGCGTTCGTGAGCGTCGGCGTCAATAGGTGTTTTTTTAAAAAAAATTATCCCTAAAAACTTTGGTGTCCAAAAACGCCGGTATAGTATTAGTTGGCGTCAAAAAATGCCAAAACGTTACAGCCTCAGAACGCGCTGGCGGTGGGTTCTAGTTTCAGCTCGCTAACGCCGACGCCATCTACAGCTCAAAAACGTCAGCGTTTTTATGGGGCCATTGACTAACATGGAGAGCTGCAAAAAACGCCAGAAAACGCTGGTGTCAAAAAATGTCCGTGTGTATGAGGCCTTACTGTCTCTGCCCTGTTGGAGAGATTTTTTCCACTTCCTGTCTGAGTGACCACACAAGTGAAGTAACATTTCCACAAAGGCTATAGGAGTGGGCATATACACATTTCCCACTCTGTTCAAAAGTTTAAAAAAACGTTCTGTTTAAGCCCCATACACCCTATACAATGTTCTGTAGACTTTTGTCTTCAGATTTACCAAAACCATATAATATGAGGTCAAACCTTAAGATTTGCAATTTGCATGCAATCAGGCAGGCCCTTGCACTACATGGCTTTGGTAAATCTGAAGACAAAAGTCTACAGAAAATTGTATAGTGTGTATGGGGCTTAAGAGTGCAGATTTATGTACAATTCACACAGGCGTATCTATCCATACACACATGCAGTTCTATTCATGCCTATTGGAATGCAGCAGCTGCACAGACACACTGGCTGTTCCCAAGATTAGAGCCATGCGAATGCTTGTTCCCGAACGCATAGAATTGAGACCAGTGCTTCTTTCTGTGCAGCCGCTGCATTCCAGTAGGCATGATTGGGACTGCCTGCACAAAAATGCATGGAACACCTATCCAGTGCGGGCAAAGTCAGCCCATCACTGTTAACTTTTCCTTCTCTTTTTTTGGTAACTTTACTTGAAGTGCTACATTACATGTCATTCAAGTCGCCACACAGCAGCGTGTTGTGACATGTAATGCCAATGGCCCCACATTTAAAGCAGAACTAAACCCTCCTATCCTTAGAAGCCGAGGAAGTTGCCACCTTATCCTCTGTTTGAGCTGCAGGTGCCATGGTGCTACACATGTGATCAGCTATGACACCAGCCTTTCATGGCCTGCCAGAAGCACCCTAGTGCTGGTTACTGTAACAGTGATCACTCTAGACATGCCTTGAATGTAACTGTTTGGGAAACAGTTAAAAATGGTACATTTAGTTTTGCTTCAAGGCGGAACTAAAGTTCCAGTGTAGGAACAGCGAGCAGGCAGGCTTTTAATGCACAAAAGTTTTGCAATGTCTTCTCTGCAATAAAATGTCTCTACCGGCCTGCCGTCTCCTCTGGTGCAGTAAGCTGAGCTGCACATGCACAACTCACTGTATAGCACCGTTCCGGTCTCTGAGTGCCAGGATGACTGGCTTTTGTACAGGAGTGACGTCATCCTGCGCCAGCCAATGAAGAGGCCTGAAGACTGGGACCCAAAGTAGATTCTGGCACCAGTGAGGGACTGTTGCATAGACAAAAATGAACCTTTTTATTCCGCTTTACAGAAACAATACATACTTAAACACCATCAGAACCTTTATAATGAAAAGAAATAGGTATTTGTGTGGTCCTTGTTCCTCTAACAGTCAGCTGTAGGTGGAAGAATTCAAGAAAGCAGCTGTGACTGGACACTCCTCCTCCCCAGCATATCATAGTATGAAGCTGATTGGTTATAGAATTTTAGATGCTTTCATTCACGGAGCCCAGTGTGAGTATGCAGTAGGTGTTTGTGAAATAAATAAACTTACCTAGAATCATTTAGGGACACAAGTTGCTGTAAAGACAAGAGATCAGAGGTCAGTTGTAAAGAATATTGTAAGATCCATACTATATGTGCTATGCCGTGTGCTTCTTTTCAGGGGTCAGCGCATCCAAAACTCATATTTCACAATTATGAGGCTCTCCCCTAACTTGGTTCCTGGTGTGTTTATGGAT
>BLSH010555641.1:832798-844023 GCA_018402905.1 Glandirana rugosa
CGGTCGCAGGTGTGACGGCGGCATTTATACGCCATCCGCCACACCTTGACCAATTCTCAATATATCTATCAGTTCAGACCTTCGGGCCACGGCACTACCGTCCAGACTTGTCCCTCGTCCATCATTTGTTCACGTGACGACTTTTTAAACAAACAAAATCAAAATAATCAAAAAAAAAAAAAACCCAGTAAACAATACTATTCAAGCCTTTAAACTTTTATTCTTTCTTTTTGGCTTTTAAACTTTATTTTTCTGATTATTATTGATAACTTAGTATCCATAACCTTAAAGGAAATAACAAATGACCCAAAAAAAAAAAAAACTAATAAAACTAAAACAAACAAATTTTTCAGCAGTGCACTTGTTTACTACCTGCTCCCTGTTCAGACCTGCCATCACGGCACCGGGCTTCCAGACTTGACTATCTATATAACTCTTAACCAGTTCCACACCGCCTACCGCATATTTACGGCGGCAGTGTGGACGCTGGCCACGAATCGCCGTAAAAACACGGCAATCTGCGAATGGCCGCTAGGGGCGCGTGCCACGGCTCGGGCGGACCTGATGTCCACCGGCGAGCCGCGGGGAGCGGCCACAGGCAAGGAACGGGGAACCGCCGATGTAAATACGGCGGTTCCCCATTCTGACAGTGCGGGCATGGGAGATCTACTGATTCCTGTCACTGGGATCAGTTTGATCTCTCATGCCCATGGGTAGCCCAACCCCCCCACAGTAAGAACACACCCAGGGAACACACTTAACCCCTAGATCTCCCCCTGCAGGTTAACCCCTTCCCTGCCAATGACATTTATACAGTAATCAGTGGACATTTAAATTTCTGATCGCTGAATAAATGTCATTGGTCCCAAAAAAGTGTCAAAAATGTCCGAAATGTCCGCCGCAATATCGCAGTACCACTAAAAATCGCAGATTGCCGCCATTACTAGTAAAAAAATGAATAAATAAATATAAACCCCAGAAATGAATTCTCACCATCCGTAAACGCGGCCATTTTTGCGCAAACCAATCAATAAACGCTGATTGCGATTTTTTTTTTTCTCACAAATATGAGGAAGAATATAAATCGGCCAAAACCGGTGAAAAAAAGTTTTTTTATATTTTTTTTTTTTGGATTTGAATTTTAGCAAAAAGTAAGACTTTTTTTTTTTTTTTTTTGCAAAATGGTCGCTATTCTTTTGTTTATAGCAGTGATCAGAAATGACGCAGAGGGGATCAAATACCACCAAAAGAAAGCTCTATTTGTGGGAAAAAAAGGACGCAAATTTTGTTTGGGTACAACGCAGCACAAGCATGCAATTGTCCATTAAAGCGTCACAGCGCCGAATCGCAAAAAGTGCTCTGGTCCTAAACTGGGAAATTCTTCCGGAGGTGAAGTGGTTAAGGTGGCCACATCTTATCGATATGATCACATGACTGAAGTAAACAAAAAAAAAAAAAAAAAATCACAAACCAGAGACCCTCCATTTTATCTCTTGAGCTCTCAATCGATTTCAATTCTATAAGGTTAGGTTGCATGTGGTGGCGGGTGCGGGAATCACAGCCATACCCGCAACCACCCACAGTAAAAATACAATGCGTTTGCAGGTGCACGAACCGCAAAATGACCACGCGATTTCCCTACGGGCTGCGATTTGAAAAAGGCGCATGAACCTTTTTGTGCAGAAAATGCAAGCACAGCAGCCTATTCAAATGAACGGGAGGCCATGCCCGTGCAAACATGAAGGTGTGAACCTAGCGTAAGCAGCTATGCAGCTTGTTTTTGATCTGTTTCTGCAGTGCTTTTTGCGGTGCGTTTTGCATTTTTTGTAAACTCATTTTTTTATGCGTTTTTTTTTTTTTTATTTAGATGTTTTTATTGTTAGGCAGATTAAAAAACGCATCAAAAAACGCACTAAATTACATACATGCAAATGTACAGTATATACAACAATCTGTTTAAGATGTATTGGGCCATGATCTTTTACTTACAGTCATTTACCATAATAAACAGGATAAAAAAAGACGTACGCATTTTCCATGTGTAGTGTCCTTTCTCCACAGTTATCATGTCGACATCCATTTGCTGACAACCCTTGTCTCTACAAAGTGTCAAGGAAAAAATGTTGGAATCAATTTCTAATGCCCTTAATTGTATAGCCTGGTATATACATTATATCTGTGACAACATTGAACAAACACCTGTTTGGTTGTTGAAGTCATGCAATGAACTTATTTAAATTGATTCAAGGTTTGAATTTTTTATTTTTAAATAACAAACATGTTCTACTAATCTGCTCTGTGCAGTCATTTATCACAGAGCAGCCCAGATCCTCCTCTTCTGGGGCCCCCCCACCAGCGCTCTTGGCCTCTCCCCACAGCTGAGTGCCCCCAATAGCAAGCCTATTGCCCTGATGGTACTCAGGTTTGTTCACTCCTGTGAATTATTTGTCCATACACACGCACAAAACGGCTCGCCCCCGTTCCCTCCTCATTGGCTCACTTGCTGCAATTGACTGCTGCATGAGCCAATGAGGAAACCGAGACCTGGGAGAGCCACTGCTCTCATGTACATCACTGGGTCAAGATGATGGGCTCAGGTAAGTATGTTGGGGGGGGGGGGAGGTGCGCCCAGAAGATTTTTGCTTTAACCGCTTGACCTTCAGGCGATTAACCCCTTCATGACCCTGGTCATTTTTTGTGATACAGCACTGCATTACTTTAACTGACAATTGCGCGGGCGTGCGACACTGAATGCAAAGAAAATCATTGTCCTTTTTTCCCCACAAATAGAGCTTTCTTTTGCTCATAATTGATCAAATCTGTGTTTTTGTTTTTTTTTTTGCACTATAAACAAAAAAAATTTTGAAAAAAAAAAAAAAACATTTTTAACTTTCTGCTAGAAAACCTATCCAATAAAAAAAATGTAAAAAACCTAATTTCTTCAACAATTTAGGCCAATATGTATTCTGGTACATGTTTTTGGTTAAACAAATCCCAATAAGGCCCCTTTCACATATGCTGTGTGATCAGGTCCGCCTGTCCGTTTTACATTCACCTCTATGGAGCGACGGATGTCAGCAGTGACATGTCCGCTGACACCTGCCACTATCCGATCTAAATCCAGATGGATGGAAACCCTATTTTCCATCCGTCTGGTGGATCAGCCCGGATAGAATCGGATGAAAAAGGACAGACGGATCTGTTTTCATCCGATCCCCATAGAGGAGAGCGGGGGGCTCTGACAGGTCCGTCTCTTCACAGTGAGCAGAGATGGATCTGTCTTCCGCTGGCTCAGCGGGGATCAATGGATGGATCCCTGCTGAGCTAGCAGAGTCCGACACAATGGACCTGCCATGTGTGAAAGGGGCGTAAGCGTATATTGCTCAAATTTATAGCGTCTACAAACTCAGGGATATATTTATGGCATTTTTATTTATGTATTTTTATTAGCAATGGCGGCGATCCGCGACTTATAGCAGGACTGCGATATTGCAGCAGAGAATTGGACACTAACTGACACTTTTGGGAACCAGTGACACTAATACAGTGATCAGTGCTAAAAATATGCACTGTCACTGTACTAATGTCACTGGCTGGGAACACACATTACAATCTGATTATACAATCGCTTTTAGGTCTACCACCAACTATGTAGGACAAGGCCTAATCCAATAAAAAAGTGATTGGATAGTATAGGTAAGTTTTCATATTACATAGTTTTGGTAGATCTAAAGTTGATTGTACAGAGATTGTAAATCCAGATTGTAATATGTATGGTGAGCCTAAAACTTGCCATACGCTATACAACCTGTATTGTACAATCTTCCTAGATCTACCATCAAATATGTAGTGCAGGGACCTGCCTGATTTGATACAAATGAAATCGACATGTGTCTTCATATTAAGTAGTTTCTGTAAATTTAAAGGAGATTGAACAGAGATTGTACAATCAGGTTGTATAGTGTATGGCCAGCTCAACATTGAAACAATGGCAATTAATACACTTTTTAATTAGACGTGGCGGGGGGGTCTATAACCACCTGTAATAAAAAAGCTTAATACATTCCCTACTCTATCCAAAACTAATAATTTAAAGAATTTTTAATATAAGTGTATCACTTGGCAAAATTGTTGTAAGAAGAATGAAGGGTTAGACTCTCTTCGAGCCTTTATCGCTCTCTGTGTTCCCATTAGATGAGATTCACCCCTCTAAATTGGTGATCATCGTCAATGAGAAGGAATGTGAGGGGACGGCTAAAGTTCTAAGTTGTTCCCAGAAGTAGTAAGAGGAAATCTTCCAATAGGGACATCTGTTCTGGGGAGAAACCTTACTTGGGGAGATTTCCTCTGACTTCCTTTTGCGTTCCTGGGACAAGCAGCGAAGGGAAATTTTCCCAATCGCATACAGACGGGGAATTGGTCACAAATCTTTTCTGGCCATACTACTTATGTGGGTCACAGGAGTACAATTACTTTTGTCCTCCTGTGATCCAGAGTGACAGGCTTGGTAAGCATTATGACAATATTGTCGGGATCCACCCCACTGCATGATTGACAACTGTCTCCACCTTCCAGCATGCAACTGAGAGCAGGTGCCAGCAACTCGCACCCCCTTTCCCAGCCTGGTGCTCCATTGAGCACTGAAGGGGCAGAGAGGTGACTGACAGTCTCCGCCCTCCACTCTGAGCAGACCAAAAACTGAGCGATCAGCGGTCATGTAATTGCTCATTTCCCGTTTGTTAGAGACAACATGGGACAGCTGCAGCATCACATAGATGCTGCAGCATGATGGTGAATACAGATGATGTTTTTTTTTTTTATCCCATATTTCTCCTTTAAGCCCTTTTGGGTGCAGCACAGAGCGATGCAATTAAATGCATTGCACCGTGCTGCATGATAACTACACCCTTTTTTTTTTTCTTATTTTTAAATTTTTTTTTTTAGCATGTACCACCGCAGCATGGTGGTATGAACTGGCATGACGGGGCAAAGCTTTTGTTTGGCGCAGTCTCAAAGCACCAGGTGTCTACAAGCGCTAAAGCTGAACACCAAGCAGTTATAAAAGACACAAATGAATAGAGCTATTTTTTTAAAAAAAATAATACATCTGTGCATGCAACAAATGTATTTGGTACATGTGAATTTGTACATTTTCTTCCATTCATGAAAGCAGTATAACAACATGAATTTGACTTCTTAGGCCACATTCACACTGGGGCGGTAGCGGTAAATCCCCGCTAGTTGCGACGGGAGCGCTGCGCTTTTAACCCCCCGCAAGGGGTTAAAAGTGCCGACGCGCCACGCTTCCGTGGCGGTGTGCGCTGTCCCATTGTTTTCAATGGCCAGGGGCAGTAGAGGAGTGGTATATCACTGCTCCAAAGATGGGGCTTGCAGGACTTTTTGTAACGTCTTGCTAGCACACCGCCCCAGTGCGAAAGCTTTCGCATTGGGGGGGATTTTTGAGACGCTTTACAGGCGCTATTTTTAGCTAAATAGCTAGTGGGAAAAGCAGGGCAAAGAGCATGTCATTACCCAACTCTGTTTTAACATGCCCATTATAAATAAATTATGCCATTTTATGCATGCCTGTTAAGCCACATCCCCTTTAGGTAAGCCACACCCACTTTTTACCACACAGGATTTTCTTTTTTTTTGTAGCTTTGTAGTCATAGGTACTTACGTCTGGAAGGAAGTGCTGCTTTTCATATGCCCATTGCTCATGGAATAGATAATGACGGGGGCCGGCATATTGTCTGACTTCATTTGCACAAATTGTTTGCAGTTGGATGCTGCGGCACATCCATACCAAACACCTGCAATCTGTAAAATAAAGTAGACTAACTAAAGTGATTCTCTCCTTTTTTTTTTTTTTTTTTTTTGTATTTATGCTTTAGTAGTATTTCTTCACAAAGTCATAGTACTAACAAATTAGCAATTAACTCCACAATAAGGGGTGGTCATACACAATATCATGCCATTTTTCTCCTCTACCAAGGCCATCTTAGTTGAATGAAATAGCATTGTCTTTTTTATGTTGTGATTCTAATATACTACTTGTAGCACCCTCCTCTAGTTAGGCTGTTAGGTTAAATTAGATTTTGGCTTCACTGTAGTAAGTGGAGCAGTGATAGTTTTTGTGTGTTCACGGCTTCCTACACCGTTTCTGGAAGAAGATTCCAGAACATAGGGCAGGGTGATTCAAATAGCATTCAAATAGGTATCATGTTCCAGCCAATCCCTGGAGGGAGGCATCCAGAAGGTGGCTGGGGAGGTGATAAATGTTTGAGAGGCCTGTCCAAGTGTTCTTTCCCCTCCTGGGAGGGTTCCAGTTCTGGTGGGGCTGCTGCTCCTGGGAGATTGCTACTGAGACCAGAAACTGCAGTCTGGGCCTCAGCAGGAGCTGGGTTGAGGGCCTGGAGAAGACTGCTAATGGATTTTGTTGGACGGCACTGTCCCTAAGTCCTGGTCTGGAGAAGGATCTTTTTATCTCCCTCACAGAGGAATCGAATAGTGGATGCTGGGTGGCAGACAGCTCCTGGGACATTGTGGGTAAGACCTGATTTGGAATTATTTTTGAAGTTCTTCAGCAATATATTCTAAAAAGACTTCCCGTTGACTAAGTCTGAATTGTCAGTGTGCATGGGCCTGTGTTTGTGTGACTGGCCGCATCTAAACCTGTGTCATTCTCAGCAGCCCCTACAGGGGTGAGCGCTACAATACCTTTAGTTATAAAATATGCAATGAGCTATGGATGTGAAACTTCTCAAACTTGCATAAGCAACTTCAATTATGTGCAATTGTTACATTTAGGCAGGGCTTTTTTCAGCGGGAATGCAGGGGAACACCGTTCCGGCACCTCCAACACTGAGTGTATGTAATGGCAAAGGATGGTGGATTGTTCTGGGGGGTCTCATTTGCTGGCTACTGAGGGATCCATTGGTGCTGGGGCATCTATCATTGTTAGGTCTATTGTTGCTGGTGAGAGATCTGTTGTTTCTGGGGGGAGGGGGGTTCTTATGTTGCTGGGGGGATTTACTGCTCAGGAAGGGGTCTATCATCGATGGCTGCTGAAAGGTCTATTGGCGCTGGCTGCTGGGAGATATATGGTTACCGGTGGGGTCTATTCTTGCTGGGGTGGGTCTATTGCTACTTGGGGTGTATTTTTTTATTGTGTGGGGTGTATTGTTGTTGGGGTTATATACAGTATTGTTAATGGGTGGAATCTCTTGTGGATGGCTGTAAGGGATTAGGGATAGTCCTCGGAGGTGGGTAGGGGGTGGAGACAAGGGGTGACCTGGAAGAGGGGAGTACCTGCATCTATTCTCTGGGGAAAAAAGCCCTGCATTTAAGGAACCCAACTCCCTAATATCAGTAGGATACAGAAATGTCTACAATACTTACCTTCTTCCCAGCGTTTTTCTGCAAACTGTCCTCTGTCTAGAACTACAGTTCATCATCTTTGAGCCCAGCAGTCAGTGACACATTCCCCGAGGGGTGCATCATTATCCCACAGCTCAAAGCTGCATTGAACTGTGCCACAATGTATAAGACATTCTTACAGAAGTCAGGACCACCCATTGTCAATGATGAAGAGGAAAAGGAGCCCACTTGTTGGGTGGATAGCTGGATTTCCCCTGGATTTAAAGTGTTACTAAACCTAAAAACATTCTTTTACTTTAATGAATTGTTTGTAAAACGTTTTCAGTTTCTCTGTGCCCCCTTCCCCTGGGTGAAGGGAAAGAGAGGGGAGAAGAGATCAGCGCTGTGCATGGCTGCATCTATTCTCCCCTCTTTTCCTCTTTACACAGCATTCGAGCAGCAGCAGGAGCCATTGGCTCTTGCTACTGTCAATCAGATGCAGTGAAGAGGAAGTGGGGGACGGGCCTAAGTCCTGCTGTGTGTCTATGGAGCGCGGTTCCACAGACACACAAGTCAGACTATGTTCTCCTCAAAGCCAGCGGCTGACTATGGTAGTCCTGAAAAGGAGAGGAGGAGCCAAGATCGCCGCTGGGGACCCCAGAAGAGGAGGATCGGGACCACTCTGTGCAATACCACTGCACAGAACAGGTAAGTATAACATGTTTGTTATTTTAATAAAAAAATTATTGACTTTAGTAACGCTTTACAGTATATATATATTATCTCCAACAATTAAACCCATTGATTTAACTTTTTTTCCAAAAACAGTTACATTCAAGGCATGCCTTGTATGATAACTGTTACAGCCGCTTGTGCTCTGAACTGTCAAGCCACCAAATAGCTAGAGTCTCAACTTATTACATGTGATTCAGTGTCAACTGCAGATCAGAGGCCAAGATAGCAGTTTCCTTGGCTCTAAGTGATAGGAAGGTTTAGTTCCACTGCAACTTCTCTTACTTGCACCATTTTTGGTCGGTTAAATTTGAAAGAATGTTGTTGTATCTATTTAAAGTGCAATAAAATACCAGTTGACCCTGTCCGAAATCAAGTCCTGACATGGGCAACAGAACCACTTATCTGCATGTGGACCAGGGGTGTCACTAGCACTGGACACCTAGTGCATGTGCCCTACATTTCAAGTGGGCATCTCTCCCTGCTGACTGCCTTATAAAGCAATAGATTTCAGAGCAGAGGGAAACTGCCCCTAGTCTCAGCTCTAATGAGAATGAGCCTAGGGGGAAGAACACCCCCTCTGGAATTCTGCCTCTGTATCTGAGGTTTGTAAGTTGAGGGAATGTGGGAGTTGTACTGGGGGACACAGAGGAGACCTGGAGTGGGTAACAAAACTGTGCCTGTGGGGGAGAAGATTTGTGCTGGTATGGGGAATTTGGGGGAGAGATGATTTGTGCTGGAACTGGGAGGAGCAATTTTGGAGGGGGGGGGGGGATTTATGCTGGGTGAGGGTGTTTGGAAGGTAGAGTTTTTATGTTGGCATGGGAGATTTTTTGGATAGGTAAGATGATTGGTGCTGGGAGGAGTGTAGGGGGAGCATGTGTGCAGTGGGAGAGGCGATTTAGTGGGGAGGATTTGTGCTGAGAGGTGGTATTTGTGGGGGGAAGCAGACTTGTGCTGGGAGTGGGGCAGGGGGGTTGGTGGGAGGAGAGGATTTGTGCTGAAAGGGGGTATGTGTGCTGGGATGGAGGATTTTTTGGGCAGGTAAGCGGATTGGTGCTGGGAGGCGTGATTTTTTTTTTCTCTCTTTTTGGAGGGGGAGGGGGATACACATGTGAAAGATCACATCTGCCAAAGGATTTGTACCTCTTTCCACCCACTTTTGTGATTCACTTGCCTTTTGTCAGACAGTATAACCAGGTGGGCGATTGAAATTAGGATTAAAATAGATTAGAATTAGATGGTTATGTTAGTTTTATGTAAAATAGATTTACAGCCAATCTCCAGGCAAACAGATAATACACAGAAGAAATACATATAAGGGAGAAGTGTTGCCTACTAAAGATTTGTATGTCTGTTTATGCAATCTATGGATTTACACAGCTCTGCCACACAGCATAGTCCTGTTTGATTAGTTGGTTTCGTTTTACTCTGGTACAGCAACAGACATGGGTGTCACTCACATGAGACTTCCAGAGCATGTGCCTCAAATCTCCTGCTGGGTGCCCTAGGGGCCGACACCACAATCGCCCTCAACTAGAGCAGCCAGCATTTGTCCCCACCACAATGCCTGCCAGGGCAATGCAAAGCTAAGGGAAGCTTTTCTAGGCTCCTACTTGGCATTAATGTGTCACATGACACAAGCCTGGTAAGAATCTACTATCCCACTGCACTGCATCTAAGTTCTGGAAAATTCAGAGAGGGTGTGATGAATTGGAGGTATAGTAGATTGGACTTGGGGGGAGGAACACAATTTGTGCTGGTAGGTAGGGATTTGAGTAGAGGTGGGAGATTAATACTAGAAGGAGGGGGCATTTTTGCTTGGGGAGAATTTTGGCTTGGAAAACGTGGGTGAGTGGTTAGATTTGTTCAGGAGGGGATTTTTTCTGAAGGACACAAAGGCACTTTGTGTGTTACAAACCCTGACACCTGCAGTCTGAATTCTACACTTCTGACCCTTGCACTCTATGCATTACCCACCCCTGACCAATGAACTGTGCATTACACACCCCTGACCCCTGCACACATTGCAGTAAAGACCCCTGATCCATGCATTGTACATTACATGCCCATAACCCCTGAACACATTGCAGTAGAGACCCCTGCATTGTGCATGTTGCACACCCCTGACTCCCGCATTCTATGCCTTTCACACTCCTGACCCCTGCAGTTCTTGTGTTATGGACTCCTGCACTATATTGTAAATAGCATACTTCTGACCCATGCACTTTTTATGTTCTACTGTACATTACATACTCCTGACTAAACTATTAAAAGCCTCAACAGTTGCTGGTTTCTAATAAGTCTCTGACTATTTTAATGATGTTCTTCTTTAAGGTAGGCTCAAACAAAGTTTTAGCTCTTTTTACCTTGCCCCTTTAGGTCCCTCATGTTAGGGTAATTTGCCCACACCCATCAGCACACATCCTATCGGTGTGTGCTAACTCTTCTTGCCCCATTCTGAACTTTGCTGTACTGGAGGCTGCAAAAGGTCTATACCAAGCCAAATATAGATATTTTGTAATAACTGTAAAAATGTGCTAATTAATTCAGAATTACATGACTTACATGTAGCTCTGATGCAGGCATGAGCAGTAACAGATATTTTTTTTAACTAATAAAAAAGAAAATGAAAAAAAAAACTGCCCAACCCTTACCTTGCTCTCTTCGAAACCTTTCATTACCGGCGGCAAATCAGCCTGGCACTGGAGAAAGAAGAGCACCACAATGGCGATGATTCGGATCATGTTTGGTATTGAGCTGAGTGATTGCTGTGATGTGATGGATGCCTGGTGCCTGTATTTATACACCCCTCTGTGTCAGGAAGGCGACAGTGAAAATAAGAGCTCATTGTTTTATAAGTGTATTATATAACGGAAACCGGACTTCTTATAACAAATTTGCTGCCAAATTTGTAGAAGATCTCCTAGAACATTCAGTGCAAGGTGGAATTTTTATATCGTTTTTCATGATCATGTCACTGATAGAGTAAAGTTTGATATTCCCATTGGGTTGGTAATTGCCTGTGTCATTGTGGTGCATTTATAGATGTGGGCAGAAAGTGAACTCTTTTTAAATACCTACAGGCACATGCACAAGAATTCCAGGGTCCATGGTTCCCAGCGGTTAAATAA
>BLSH010555641.1:882395-897210 GCA_018402905.1 Glandirana rugosa
GTCAGTGTTATAACTGACCATTTAGATGCCCTCTTATACTATAGAAAGTTTATTTGAACACTACTTTTTTTCCCTAAAATAATTTTGAATGGCATTTTAGGAAAAGAGGCTCAAGTGACTGTCTGCGTCGAAGAAGTAAATGAAGTACCCCAAAATACAAGCAGGTTGATCCTCGTTAACTCCTAGTTGGACGAACATAAAACCCCATGAAGTAAATGAAGAAGCTGCGTCTGTCAGTGAACTCGGAGAAAAGGATTTTACGGTAAGTTTTAATAAAATCCCTTTTTTTCATCACAAGTTTATTTGAAAGATATCATATTCTCCCGTAGATTTACCAGTCAATATTGTGACTGACAAAGGTATTAATGTTATTGTTAAAGGGAACATTTCATTTTTGTACAAAAACCGCCCCTCCTTCCTTGATCAACAAATGGTTCACTTACTTTGGATAGGTGGCCACAACCTCAAGGTTCCCATCAGCAGTGGGGGTAATAACAGTGGTGCACATCTTCAAGAACTGCTTCTTAGCCTTGAACCAGCCAGAGTTGGAGGCCAGTCCGATGCCATACCACTTTCCAACAATCTACAGCCAAAAGAAAGGAAAAAGACACGGGCTAACTGACCAGTACCAGGGCAAAGAAAATTAGAGCAATCATTGGGTAACAGCCTAGAGCAATCATTGAGCAGCAGCCTAGAGAAAACAATCAAATCCCTGATTTTGAGAAGCTGTTCCATGTTTGCTTGAAGTCTACCCAAGCCAAGTCCATGGCCCCATTGGGAAGATTTTTTCCTAAGCTCTTAGTGACAAGTAATTTTTGGGTTTGTTTGTCAAAAGGCATGAAACATTGTCAGAAGTTCAAACTCTTTTTCACTCTACTGAAAATGTTTTTTCTGTTTTCTAATTGGAGAGATTATTCCCTTTCCTGATAGTGGAGTAACGGGAAATATGCTTGACAGGCACTCTAAGGCCCCTTACACACTAGCGGAGCCCTTTGACGGGCTCCGCTGCTCAGCGGGGATCCATCCGTTTATCCCCGCTGAGCCGGTGGATGACAGGACCGTCTCTGCACTAGGGTTGCCACATCATCCCTTTAATCCAGGACACATATGGAATACATAGGTTCTGAGGCTAATTTAATGCAGATAAGGCACCAAGTGAGTTTAATTACCACCTTAATCAGCCACAGAACCTGTGTAATTAATGTGTGTCCTGGATTAAAGGGATGATGTAGCAACCCTACTCTGCACTCCGTGCAGAAACTGACCTGTCGCATCTCCATTCTCCTCTATGGAGGATCGGATGAACACGGACCGTCTGTCCGTGTTCATCTGATCCGATCCCCAAGGCGGATGGAAAATAGGGTTTCCATCCGTCTGTTTTTGGCGGATCGGAGCTGATCGGGTGTCAGCAGACATGTCACTGCTGACATCCATCGTTCCATAGAGAACAATGGAGCGTCCATTCAGGTCCACCTGAAAAACTGACAGGCGGACCCGAACCATCCGCCCGTGTGAAAGAGTCCTAACCCAGTGTTTCTCAAACTTTTTTGTCTTGCGGTGCACCAAAAAGATCTAAAGTTTTCACCTCACACATGAAAAAGTTTAAAAATTTTTGTGGTGAATAACTTATTTATTTTTACATATATATTTAATTTTAAATTTGGATGTGCCTGCTTTAGAGAGAAAGTCAGATTGAAGCGATTGTAATCTTTGTACTTTTGCTTGCTTGCTTTTCATTTAACCGTTTCTCTTTCAGAGTTCCAGACTTGATTAAGTATTTCTCCATTGTTAAACAATCAACAAACTTTTATTTCTAAGCATCAAAGTTTGAATGAAACGGTTACTATTATTATAATATAATTCTAGTTCTCCCGAGATCTTGCACAAGTCTTGCATTACGAAAGGAACCAATGAATGACAGACTGACAGAGAGTTTATGTTACTTTTTAAACTTTTGCCACATTGATTTACTATTTAATTTTTCAATATGTTCAAAGTTTCAAAACGCTAGCAAATTTAAATATTTTTCATAACTCACACGGCACACCTGCAAATCTTACATGGCACACTAGTTTGAGAATCCCTGCTCTAACCCTTCCATGCTCTGTCCAAAAATATATAAAACATTTTGGCTGGAGTTGGGCTTTTAGTGTCTCTTCAAGGCTGAATTTTAGTTATGGGTCCTCTGGGCTCCCTTAATCTTCAGAACCACAGTTGTATAAACTTCATAAAACCTATATGTGTATTCTGCATGTCTAGTTGCCAACCATCCATAAATTCCAAGGACAGTCCTTTGTATTGAAGGTTGGGCAAAGGTTGCTGTATCCATAGGTGTAGGTGGGCCATATGACCTTTCTCTGCACATTTGAATGCCCTCCCAGCTGTGATAGTCATATTAAGGCGATGGAGGACAAATCTGCTTTATTCTATGAAGGCCACAGACACCCCGATAGAAAGCGTGCAGTTTGCTTCCGCCCCCTAATTGGCCAACACACACCTGTCAGAGGATGGAAGAGCTCAGGGAACACTTCAGAGAGTCTCTTCAGAGAAGCCTATCTGGTACCCACCTAACAACTGTAACAACTATGACTGGAGGATATAGCTTTTCTAACTGCATGCTGCCACAGACTGTGCACCACTGTGCATGGGCAAGTACTAGGTATGGAGGTTTATATACTGTCAATCTCCTCGCAGTCCCAGAGGCTGCAAGCACAACCCAGGCATCACTAAACCGCAGAAGCTTGAAGTGGGACATGTTGCAGTCTAGGATCTGTAATTATTTAAACATATTGCTCCAGGGCCATTGGGGAGTCATGTATGTGTGTAGGGAGGGTTGCTGACTATTAAGTGCATCCTGTAAAAATGTTAGTTACTATACAGATGTCATAGATATGCCAGACACCCTGTGGGCCAAAGAAAACCCCCAACTTCCTCGCAATAGAGCAGAGGTGGGCACAAGAGAACTTTATAGCAATGTGAACTCATGTGGGTTGTAGTACACAACAACTGATAACCATTTCTATGCCTGTAATTTTAGAAAAAGGGCTGCAATCCTTTATAGGATCAGTCCACTCTGAACTGGTACTTTGGTTTACTAGGTTGAATAACCCACCATCATATATTCCTCTTAAATCAATCTCCACGCTGAACCCCCCCAGCCCAGTTTACCTGCTTTTGTCAACACAAAGGAGTCCCACCTTGTTGACAATCAACCCATAACTTCTCTGCATACTCACAATATCCTCTACCATCCACCAGCTGTAAACATTACCAACCTAATTTCTGGTATCACCCACCCCTGCTAGAATGACGTTGGTATAGAATACATAATTGGCTATTCCGACTTAGAGAAAGTGCCACCTTTATTATCAAATACACAAATGACTATGGAATAATTTTGCCACTGCAGTTTGAGAGCCCCAAGGGGCTAACAGGCCTTTGAGACCACTGTTCCCCAATAGAAACTGCAATTTTTCTATTGGATGGAGTTAACCTTTAATATAACATAACAGACACTACATAGGAAGATTGAGAACTCAAAGTATATATAGATAAATAAGAGGAGTAAGCCTCAATACAGAGCATTAACTTTAAGCATTGGGGACTGGTTGGACTTTTGGAAGCTCTGTATGCTTTTGGTGTCAGCATGAACACAGAAGAGGGAAGTCAAGAGCTAAAGGGCAGAGCCAGGAACTCCATCAGAGAGATTTAACCATTATAGTCCCCAAGAGATATGAGAAGTCATTAGACAAGTCACCTCATCTGGCTCCGTCCATACCTAAATGATCAGTTTTGGATGTTGCAGCTGGTCTGGGTATATGTGATGGGAAGTTGTGCCACTTACTTTGTCCTCTTGGAAGTCCGGCTGGAGGGGGACATCAGCCTGTACATACAGGACATACAGAGTGGCGAGGGCTAAGCTGAGTACGAGTCCCTTCATGGTCCTGGATTGGTCCGAAAGGCTTCTGCTGTCTCGTCTGGTGTTAGTAATGAAGATGCAGGGCTGCTGTGACTTTTATACAGACTGGCTGGACAAGCCCACAGCAGGAAGCATGCCACATGACCACAGGGACTGGTGCTGGCAAGTCTGAACACCAGCCCCTGCATGCCCCCTGTGGAGAATGTTATGGAATGTACCCAGCAATCAGGGGAGGAAGCTGGGATGGGGAGATGGAGGGGTAATATAGTGTCATCAGTTTTTCTGCCCTCCTCCTGCTGTGCATCACATTGACAGAGAAGGCGTAGAATCCCCATACGTTGTGATTTCTGTAAACAACTGATGTGACTGTGCCTGGGGGCACTGCAATGTCCAGGACGCCGGAGCCTCCAGCCGCTGCCTTTGTTGTAGTGCTCTTTGAACATGATTCAATAATCACAGAACAAAATTAGATCCTTGTATGTATAGTGGAGCCCTTACTGGGCAAGGTATGTGAATAATGAAAGAAAGGATTGTGTCTTATTCTGCAAACAATAATGCAGGTATTAGAGCGTGGGTGTTTAACTTCTAAGCATGCCTATCACTAGTGAAGCAGGATTCGAGTGTTCTAGCTCTAAGATGTTATCTATTTTTTCTTAAATCAAAACCTTTCCTTTTACGCTTGTGCGACGCAATTTTGCGGCAATTTTTTTTACAGTGATTTCCAGATCAGTCCGACTTTGTTGCAACTTTGGCACAATGAAAACATATTACAAAGTCGTACAGAAGTCACATCAATATTATTCAGGTATGATTTGCATGCGACTTTGAGGGTTTAACATTGAAGTCTATGGACCTCAACTTGCATCAAAGTTGGGCCAAAGTAATGCAGGGACTACTTTGAAGTCGTCACGACTTGAAGTCATACAGATATGAATGGTACTCATTGGAAATAATGGGGAACGACTTGTCATGCGACTTTGCAGTCTTAAGTCACAGGACAAGTCACATAAGTGTGAAAGGGGCCTAACAAGGATAATGGGTAGCTGTAAAGTACAATAAAAAGGTATGCAAAATCATCATGACACAGATAGTATGCATAATGTATAAAGAAATGAGTAGAGAGATAACAATCAGTTACCTATTACATAGCTCATATAAGCATTTTTCTACAAAAACACGCAACTCAAATAAAAAGAATAAACAAAGCCTACCCAAGCTTGTTTATGGACGTTTGCACAGAATGATGTTTTATCTACGCATATATAAAACAGAAGGGGAGTCCCAAGCCCGGGGGTGAACTAAGTATAACATTAGGTGGGTTTAGAATTGTAGAAATCTATCCATCATTAACTGCGGAGGGGCAAGACTAGAATTATCCAGCCAGTTCTGGCAAATGAGATTTAACTTTTTACCGCATTGCGATGAGGATAAGCCAACTGTTCCCTAAGCAGAAGAGAGTTAACATAGGAGACCCACTGAGCCCTAGTAGGCACAGTGGATGCCAACCAGAAGTGGGCAATCGGCTTCCTAGCAAGATACAACAATTTGCTTACCATAATATATAAACCTTTTGTATACATTTCAGCATTAAGCACCCCCAACAGGTACACCAACGCAGGGAGAGGTATGGGTGTTTGAGCTAAGTCAGAGATTGTTTGTGTAACCTCTGCCCAATACCTAGTAAGTTTTGGATATTACCAGATCATGTGTATAAAGCCCCCCCCCCCCCCCCCATGGACAGTACACCTCAGGCTTAACCGCTTGCCGACCGCTGATCGGCAATTGACGGCGACAGTGTGGCGCTCCTGCGCAAATCGCCGTCATATGACGGCGGCTGCGAGATCGCACCCAGTGAGCGCGCGCGCGCCGCCGGAGGCACTCCCGTGCGCTCACTGTATCCGGGGAGGGCCAGGGAGCGGGTGCGGCAGATTCGATCTCCGACGGCCACCCACGATGCCCCCCCCCAGAGTGAAAGAACGGAGGTCCGTGTAAGTAAACACGGACCTCCGTTCTGTGAGAGGGGGAAGGGCTGTAATCACAGCCTTACTCTACATGGAATTCCCTTCCCGTTCCCTTCCCCAGCTAGGGCAGTCCCCCACAGTTAGAACACGCCCAGGGAACACAGTTAACCCTTACAGCGCCCCCTGCAGGTTAACCCCTTCACTGCCAATGGCATTTACACAGTAATCAGTGCATTTTTATAGCACTGATCGCTGTATAAATGCCAATGGTCCCAAAAAAGTGTCAAAATGTTCCGACATGTCCGCTGAAATATCGCAGTACCGCTAAAAATCGCACATCGCCGCCATTACTAGTAAAAAATAAAAACCCCAGAAATGAATTCTCATCATCCGTAAACGCGACCACTTTTGCGCAAACCAATCAATAAACACCGATTGCGATTTTTTTTTTTTATCACAAATATGAGGAAGAATATAAATTGGCCAAAACCGATGAAAAAAAATGTTTCTTTATATTTTTTTTTTTGGATTTGTATTTTAGCAAAACGTAAGAAATTTGGGTTTTTTGCAAAATTGTCACTCTTCTTTTGTTTATAGCGGCGATCAGAAATGACGCAGCGATGATCAAATACCACCAAAAGAAAGCTCTATTTGTGGGAAAAAAAGGACGCAAATTTCGTTTGGGTACAACGCCGCACGACCGCGCAATTTTCAGTTAAAACGACGCAGTGCCGAATCCTAAAGGGGGAAATCCTTCCGGGGCTGAAGTGGTTAAAGGAGAATCCCTCCAACCCCAGTCATATAATTTATCAGGCGTGCGATAAGCTCTGTGCAGAATTAATAATTTCAAAAGTTTATGGGAAGCCGATACCAACACCACTGGAATTGACTCCAGGGCCATATCCCATTGGTCTCCATCTATATCTCCAACATCGGTAGTCCAGTGGGCTCCACATTTGAACAAAGCAGAGTCCTGAATTGATGAGAACAATACTGAGTATACTCGTGATATTAAGCCCCTAGGAGCGGTCGCCTGCAAAACCTCCTGCAGTAGCGGGGAGTTGGCTACGGACAAGCTAAGGGTTTGCGCCTTGGTCTGTAACACATGCCTAAGTTGGCAATATTGATAGAAATGTTTGTGTGTTAATGAAAATTCTGCACACAGGTAGTCGTATGCCTTAAGGGTACTACCAGAGTATACTTAATTTAAGAACCAGATCCCTTGTTGTCGCCAGAAGGAAAATCCCCATAGTTTATCTAATTTAGGATAGTTAGGATTATTCTATGATGGAGTAAACTCCATAGGGCCGTTAATGGACAGAGCTTCCTTGGTTGCTTTCCAAACCTTCTTGAGTAGGGTCACCATTGGAGAGGAAGACCTGGGAGACCCATATTCAGATGGGAACCAGCTGTTAATGCAGGGTTAGATAAAGACACCAAATGAACAATAGGATCACCAGTGTCCTGGAAACCCCAGCCTGCGAATTGTTGCAGTTGGGATGCCAGAAAGTACATCTTGGAGTGTGGAACCGCCAGTCCCCTATCGTTGCCATATTGTAGGGTATTCAAGCTAATACTGGCCTGTTTCCTCCTCCAGATAAGATTGCGGAATTTGGAGTCAATCCGTCTATACCATTTGTTAGATATCCACATAGGTGAGTTATGGAAGCCGTTTAAGAGCCGTGGAGCCCAAACCATCTTTATCAAATTGACCCCACTATTGACAGTGTAAGCTTACACCACCCTTGGCTTCTCTGTCCAGTAAGGGAGTTAGATTAAGCTGCAGGTATTCAGACGGGTCCAAGGATATCACCACTCCCAAGTATTTGAAGTAGCTAATGGTAGTAATTTGAGAGGCACCTGTGGGAAGGGGTGATACCAGCGGATCAAGGGGCATAAGAACAGACTTAGACCAATATATAGTAAATCCAGGAAATTCACCAAACTTAATAATGGTTTCCATTAAACTGTTAAAAGAATCACTGGTATCCCCCAGATACAACAATGCGTCGTCTGCATAAAGAGATATCTTATCCTCCAACAGACCCCTACGGAAACCCACAATGTCATGGTTTCTACAGATTAAAATGGCCAATGGCTCCACCGCCAATGCAAATAAAAGTGGAAATAATGGACACCCTTGACAAGTAAGGTATGGGTGATATTGCGCAATGCCTTGATGGTACTAAGAATGTGAAACAAATATAAACTATGTTCATACAGTTCGTCTTCATTAATATAGAACTAGTGCAGAAAATACATCAATAAAGTGACTCAGTGCTCCAAATAAATATTGTGCAATGAGAAGTTCATAAATTCATTCATTCAGTAGATAGTAATCACAGTTCATCAATTCAGCTGTTAAAGTGACTAGGTGCTCCAAAATATTGTGCAATCCTTGATAAAGTGCTCAAACATATGGACAAAGCCTGTTTTGCGCCAGTGCCACCACCAATCGTGCTCTCAGAACTCTCACCTTGGTATTAGTAATTAGCGCCTTAGTTATGCCCACACATCAAATGGGGGGTTGCCTTCCTCTTTAACCGGTTCCCAACCGGCTTGAGTACATTTACTGGTACAGAGTGGCTGGATAGCGCGAATCGGCTTTTACAAACGGCCGGGAGCATGTGCGTGGCTAGCGGGCAGGAGCACGCTGCCGGTGGCGCGTTCTCATGCCCGCCGCATTCTCCAGCAGTATGGCCGCGGTCGTTCGGACTCGTTGTGTGCCGGTGACCCGCGATCGTCTGCCACAGAAGAAAAACGGGGAACCGCTGATGTAAACACATCGGTTCCCCGCTCTGTCAGGCGGCATGTTAAAGATCTACAGATCCCTGTCACTGGGATCAGTTAGATCTCTTATACCTCTGGCTGCCCAGCCCCCACACAGTTAGAACACGCCTAGGGAACACAGGTAACCCCTAGATCGCCCGCTGCAGGTTAACTTCACTGCCAATGACATTTATACAGTAATCAGTGGCTATTTAAATTTCTGATCGCTGTATAAATGTCATTGGTCCCAAAAAAGTGTCAGAAATGTCCGACCTGTCCGCTGCAATATCAGTCCTGATAAAAATCGCCACCATTACTAGTAAAAAAAAAGTAAAAACGCCATAAATGAATTCTCATGATTTGTAAAGGCGGCAACTTTTGTGCAAACCAATCAGATTGCAATTTTTTTTACCACAAATATGAGGAAGAATATATATCGGCCAAAACTGATGAATAAATTAGTTTTTTTATATTTTTTTTGGATATGGATTTTAGCAAAAAGTAAAAAATATTTTTTTTTTTCAAAATTGTCGCTTTTTTTTTTGTTTATAAAAAAGAAGTGACGCAGAGGTAATCAAATACCACCAAAAGAAAGCTCTATTTGTGGGAAAAAAGGATGTCAATTTTGTTTGGGTACAACGTCGCACGACCTCGCGATTGTCAGTTAAAGCGACGCAGTGCTGAATCGGAAAAAGTGCGCTGGACCTACAGTGGCAAATGCTTCCGGGGCTGAAGTGGTTAAGGTTCTCTCCTCATCGCCTCCATCTGCATCTATGGAACTCCCACTAGATCGTACCATTTGTTGCCGCTCCTATATGTTCAGGTATGTAAAAGCAAATAAGCAATAGGGCTATGTAAATACTGCAAAGATTTGCAGACCTAACACACCCAGGAGACTATCATCCAGCAATGGAGCCAGGGGCGTTGCTAGGTGGGAAAAAGACCAGGGGCTCCAGCCCGAAGAAATTCGGTGCACAAAGCATGGGTGTGGTCTAAACTAAATAGTGGATGTGGCTTAAATGGGGCGTTTCTCAAGGGTGTGTGGTTTGAGTCTGAGATGAACGAGGGATGGAGGAAGGAAAAAAGAAAGAGATAGGGAGGGAAGGAGAGAGAATAGAAGGAAGGAAAGAAAGAGGGATGGAGGAACAGCAGGCCCAGATCCTACAGCACAATAGTAATATGTGTATTCCAGAAAGTGTAACAATCAGCAGATAAAGATACTCCAAACACCTGGTGTTGGCACTTCAATCATAACGCCACCATGGTTGGCATGGTGGCAGAATGATTGAAGCGCATTATTTCTATTATTACATTGTAATATAAAATGAAATAGTTCAACTCACCATAATGCTGAATCAGTGTGAGCCCTGAGCGTGTCACTTGCCACCGTCTCCTGCCACCAGATGCCAGCGGAGCCCCTTCATCCATCAGCTGTCCCCAGCGGAGTCCCTACTTCCATCAGGTGCCCCCAGCGGAATCCCTGCTTCCATCAGGTGCCCCCAGCGGAGTTCCTCCTTCCATCACCGGTGCTCCCAGCTGAGTGTCCCTCCTTCCATCACAGGTGCTCCCAGCTGAGTGTCCCTCCTTCCATCACAGGTGCTCCCAGCGGATTGTCCCTCCTTCCATCACAGGTGCTCCCAGCGGAGTGTCCCTCCTTACACCACAGGTGTCCCCCAGTGGAGTGTCTCTCCTTATATCACAGGTGTCCCCCAGCGGAGTGTCCCTCCTTGCATCACAGGTGTCACCCAGCGGAGTGTCCCTCCTTGCATCACAGGTGTCCCCCAGCGGAGTGTCCCTCCTTACATCACAGGTGTCCCCCAGTGGAGTGTCCCTTCTTACATTACAGGTGTCCCCGAGCTGAGTGTCCCTCCTTATATCACAGCTGTCCCCCAGTGGAGTGTCCCTCCTTACATCACAGGTGTCCCCCAGTGGAGTGTATCTCCTTACAGCGGATCGGCCCAGGGGCAATTTTCATCATGACACACAAAACTGCTGGAAAAAAAAATTTCGGTCATCAGTTTGCTGGGTCAATAGAAAAGGAGAGGCGGTTGTGGTTTAATTTGCTGCCCCTCTCAAAGTGCTGCCTGGGTCCAATGAACCCACTGGGACCCATGGTAGGGCCGGCCCTGATTTGGACCCTGTGGACGCACGCCATCCATTGATCCCGGGACCCTACTACAGTTGATTCCAACAGGGGTATGTCCCCTTACAAGCCTGACGGACCCACTAGCCATACGGCTATGTGTGTCCACCATATCCGATAAGCACACCATCTTACCACTTCAGTTTTTTGGTTACACACATGGTTTTATGATTGGATTATCATCATACGAATATATATATGATCATCTCTGGTTCAGTATTACCACCCGTCTTTTCGGAGTTACACTGGAGACTTTCCTTTATTGGTTGCACTTTAATCACTTGTGTCACTTTATTTGGGTCATATCCATGACCCCACATATGAACTTACGAATGGACATTTATTCATGGACATTTGTTGTCTTACTTATATTTATTATGAATTAATATTTATCCTAGTGCTGCACTCATTTTTCTTATTATAGCGTTTAAGGCTAGAATGACCCTAGCTCCAGGATTATCCACCAGTACCTGCAAAGATGTTAACTATTTTCAATGAAAGTGTGTCTAAAGCCAAAACCTTTTGTTGAGTTTTGGATATAGTGTGGAAACATTAAAGCGGAACTGAACTTAAAAAAAGGCTGACAGGTAGGGTTATTATGACAGAAGTGACCCTGTAGGTCTCATCTGTCATAAACCCCTCTCCCTGCCTGTCAGCAGTAAGGCTCCAATCACACCTAGGCAACTGTAATTGCCGCAATTCTGCCTGCGATTCCACATTGCGGCAAAACACGAGACGCATTTGCGCTGCTATAATTTCTCAATAGCACCCCAACCGACACAGTGTGCAAACAAAATTGTGGCATGTGTGTCAGCCAAAAAAGTTCCAGAAAAAAAAATAGCCTGGGGACCCAACTATAAAAAAAAATAGCCATGTTTAAAGTGGTATTATAAGCTGAAGGTTTTTTTTATCTTCATGCATTTTCTACATTAAGGTAAAAATCTTCTGTGTGCAGCAGCCCCCCTAATACTTACCTGAGCCCAATCTCTATCCAGTGATGTGCATGAGCACATCTCTCAGTGGAGATCAAAGCAGCAAAGAGAGCCATTGGCTCCTGCTGCTGTCAATCGCAGGCAGTGAGGAAAGAGTGGAAGGGCCAAGCCATGCTGTGTGTGTCAATGGACACACACAGCGCAGCTTGGAAGCGAGCCCATATGAGTGCCCCCATAGAAAGCCACTTGCTATGGGGGCACTCAGAAGAAGGAAGAAGCAATGCCAGGGGACCCCAGAAGAGGAGAATCTGTGATGCTC
The DNA here is from genome assembly GCA_018402905.1 of Glandirana rugosa. Taxonomy (NCBI): domain Eukaryota; kingdom Metazoa; phylum Chordata; class Amphibia; order Anura; family Ranidae; genus Glandirana; species Glandirana rugosa. Next base: position 894,439 of record BLSH010555641.1, read on the forward strand.
TGCAAAACCATTGCACAGAGCAGGTAAGCATAACATGTTTATTATTATGAAAAATAAATTCCTCTCAAAATCACTTTAATTCCACTTCAAAGCCAAAAGAGAAATATCAGCTAACTACATTCCAGGCAAATCAAAACAAAAGGTATTAGCCTCCATTCACATTGTGTAGTGCAAAGTCAGGTGTGGCGCGTATGTGCATTTATTTGTGTGTTATGCTTTGCACATAGAACGGCCCATTTATTTTAATGGGCAGACTTACATGTGACAAACACAGCTCTTTTTTGAGTTTTGAGCTTATGGTGCTTTTTAAACTTGCTTTTTCCTGCACTTGGCACATTTAGAAAGCCATTGGCAATAAATGCCACTGCAAAGACAGCGTGCGTTTTTGTTTTTTTTCCTGAATGTGCACAAAATGTCACAATTTTTTTGTGTGATCACACATTAGACTAGTGTGAATGTCTTTACAGTTCATTTTCTATAGAAAGCAACCACAGTCTGCTTAGAAAAGCCTGTCCCCTGCCAGCATGCTGCACAGAAGAACCTTCACTCTCTGGGTGGGAGCGGTGATCGCTCTGCAGAGGTTCGGCACTCACCTGCTGAGTCAGACCTAAAGCTCTGCAATCAGCAACAATTTTGTTACCTGCTGATTGGAGAGTTCAAGTTTTGACCCAGTAGGGGGCATGTTAGAGTTGTGCAGAGAGACTACTGCTTCCACAGAGAACAAGAGTCCTTCTCTGCAGCCACTGGCAGGGGAACAGACCTTTCTACTCCGGCTGTGGCTGCTTTTAAAGAAAACCAACTCTAAGACCTTTTTAACTTTTAATTATCCTAGAATATATTTGGCTGATTTATACTGAAATTGTAAATCGTCTTCAAAAATCTTGTCAGATTTTTATTTACAGCCTGTGTGCCCACAAAAAAATAGCACATGCATTCTGGCATTAACAAGCCCTTAAAGGAAAACTTTCAGGGTACCAATACGAGAGTTGCCATTTCTGACGGTTTTAAAGCTTATCTAAACTCAAAAGCCAAAATGTATTGCAGCATACTAGTCCTAAGATGTGGTGGCTGCATTAGTTTCCTTTTTATAGGCTGTTTTTGTTTTCACTTGGTAATCTTGTGCTAAACATACTTGCTGTTCCTAGGTGGCTACTTTCACCCCACTAACTTTGTCGCCTAGGCTGGACTTCAAACATGTGTTCCTCTATTCAGTTCCTTTGTATGAAGTGGGGGATATGTGATTAAAGTATAACAAGGGGCAAAACTTTATTCATTTTGGATAGTGAAAGGCGGGTTATAAAACCTTGTTTTTTTTTTTGTTTTTGTTTTTGCCACTTCTGTCCCATTGGGGAAATTCCTCTTCACTTCCTGTCCCATAAACAAAACAAGAAGTGAGAGGAAATCCATCCAAAGTGAGGGAATCCCTGACTGTTACCAGAATTAGTGTCCCATTTGGAAGACTTCCCTTGCATTCCTGTTTTGGGGACAACCAAAAATGTGGGATTTTCTTTCTTTTCTCAATAATGGGGCACAGTTTGGCATCTTCGCGTTGGGTGCCAGGTGACCTTGTCCCAGCATTGAGTTTATATGTATTCTTCAATGCTATATGTCACGTGTATATTTCTTTGATCAAACAAGCAAATCAAATGTTTGTCTATTTATATTATACAGTTTTTTTCTGGTTTTATATTAAAACTCGTCTCTTTGCTAAAAGAAGATGATGCTTTACTTTTTGACTTTTTTTAAAGCAGAACTCCAGGCTAACAGCTAAAACACAGTATGAAAACTGTTTGCTGATGGGTTCTAACTCTGTGATCCAGGCACCCCTACTAGCCAGGGCTGGACAACTTTCAGATCATAATGCTGTTAAGTAATGCAGCCTAGTTCAGGGCCCAAGCCTTTTAATTGGATAAGTTCAGCAAGAGGCTGATGAGATTATCCTTCTGCTTTCACCATCTGTAGACATGTTCAATGGGCCAGACTGACAGCATTGGCTGAGATTATTGACCTGATCTTTGTAGTGCTGCTGTGCAGAGGACTACAGAAGGCTGATATCAAGGCATATGTGGATATTTATTTTAGTTGAATGTAAAAAAAAAACTGTAATAAATACATGACAGTAAGTGATCTTTTGTTGTATTTAGGGTTAATGAAATTAAGGAAGATGTTAGTTTTTTTCAAAATATTCTTCTAACAGCAGGATATAGGAGGGATTATGAGGTCAGAACTGCTTTATTTTGCCCAAAATGTCTGCACAGAGCTAGTAAAATAAAGTAGGAGAACCATGATAGCTAGGCTCTTGGAACTAGGCGTAACTGACCCCGCTTTACTTTCTGTATATATGAGCTTCAGCAGCTGTACAGTATCTAACAAAAGTGAGTACACCCCTCACATTTTTGTAAATATTTTATTATATCTTTTCATGTGACAACACTAAAGAAATGACACTTTGCTACAATGTAAAGTAGTGAGTGTACAGCTTGTATAACAGTGTAAATTTGCTGTCCCCTCAAAATAACTCAACACACAGCCATTAATGTCTAAATCGCTGGCAGCACAACTGAGTACATCCCTAAGTGGGCCCAAAGTGTCAATATTTTGTGTGGCCACCGTTATTTTCCAGCACTGCCTTAACCCTCTTGGGCATGGAGTTCACCAGAGCTTCACAGGTTGTAGGTGGTAGAGGTACTACAGTAGCACCTCCTCACCTTCTCCTGACGTCACCGTTGGACACTTCGAGACCACTTGAGGTACGGGTTCTCCCAATTCCGT
>BLSH010555641.1:898742-918756 GCA_018402905.1 Glandirana rugosa
CGGTTAATTCTTCTCCCTATGGTACCAGGAATTGGCGAACGGCTGCCGACTAGTCGTTAACTGCCGCTGTCTCACCGAGACATTGCGCTTAGCGACAGTATGCCACCGCCGGCGCTCTGTCTCGGATCACTCGCGCGCGCGCGGCGGCCTCCGCGCGGGCGCACGAGTGACACAAGCCCCTCCCGGTCCCTCGCCCACGCCGCCGAAGTTAACGGCGGCCGATGGGCGCTACCGGGGGGGGCCTCACTTCCTTGCCTCCAGGCACATACATGGGGGCCATCGCGGGTAGCCGGCGGCAATTGAAGCCGCCGCACCCGCTCCCTGGCCCTCCCCGAACACAGTGAGCACGCGGGCGCGCCTCCGGCGGCGCGCGCGCGCTCACTAGGCTCTGTCTCGCGGCCGCCACCGTATGACAGCGATTCGCGTTACAGAGCCACTCTGTCGCCGTCAATTGCTGATCAGCCGTCGGCAAGCGGTTAAGGACCATGGTATCCCTCTTCTTAATTGGCCAGCAAACTCGCCTGACCTTAACCCCATAGAAAATCTATGAGATATTGTGAAGAGGAAGATGCGATATGCCAGACCCAACAATTCAGAAGAGCTGAAAGGCAACTATCAGAGCAACCTGGGCTCTCACAACACCTCAGCAGTGCCACAGACTGATTGACTCCATGCCACGCCACATTGCTGCAGTAATTCAGGCAAAAGGAGCCCCAACTAAGTATTGAGTGCTGTACATGCTCATACTTTTCATGTTCATACTTTTCAGTTGGCCAAGATTTCTAAAAATCCTTTCTTTGTATTGGTCTTAAGTAATATTCCAATTTTCTGAGATACTGAATTTGGGATTTTCCTTAGTTGTCAGTTATAATCATCAAAATTAAAAGAAATAAACATTTGAAATATATCAGTCTGTGTGTAATGAATGAATATACTATACAAGTTTCACTTTTTGAATGGAATTAGTGAAATAAATCAACTTTTTGATGATATTCTAATTATATGACCAGCACATGTGTGTGTGTATATATACCGATCAGTCATAATGACCACTGTCGTGTTAAGTGAATAATGATTATCTCAATGGCATCTAAAAGTCAGTGGGATATATTAGGCCAGGGCTTGACAGATTTTCTTTGAAACTAGGAGCCAGTTTTTTTGTCTACTTATTACTATCACCCCCTTGGGGCTGTCCGAGCCTCTCAAGGACGAGTTGGCTCGTGTGGGCGTACCTCTGACCCTGGACGCCCTGATCGATCTGACCATCCAGGTCGATCGCCACCTGCGGGAACGACTTGCTGAGAAATCTGGCGCCCCCACGTACTCCTACTCTGAGCACTCACCTGTGCCCCGACCGAGCAGACCACAATGCTCAGCTCTTCCCCCCCCGAAGAGAGGCAGAGATGTCTGTCCAGTGGCCTATGCCTGTATTGCGGGTGCATTGGACATTTAGTGCGGACCTGCCCCGTCAAGTCAGGCAAAGCCTCCCCATGCAACCAAGGGGAGATACTGGCCATGCCTGATGCCAAGACGCATGCGGTGCTCGCCTTAGTGCTGCAGCTGCCCAATGGGGACATCCCAGTCTTGGCCATTATAGACTCTGGGGCCTGCGGCTGCTTCATGGACCTGAGCTTTGCAACCCTAACACCAGATACCCCTCAGGCCCTCAGGCAAGTGCACCCGATGACTATCCGCCTGGCCGACGGGTCCCCCATCAAATCCGGGTCCGTGACCCATGAGACCGTCCCCCTCTTAACCCGGACATCTGACGGTCATTCAGAACTGTTGCTATTTGATGCTATAGCGATGACCAATAGCCCTGGTCATCCTTAAACTTCCCTGGCTTCGGGCACACTGCCCCCACGTCAACTGGGTCACTGGCCACGTTCAGTTCAACTCGACCTACTGCCAGCACCACTGCTTTCCACCACCTGCTGTACCCATCCTAGCTGTATCCTGCCCGGACTCTGACCCGGATTCGGAAGCCCGTCTTGCTGTGCCCTCAGTATACCATGATTACCTGCATGTATTCAGCAAGAAAGGGGTGGATGTCCTGCCACCACATCGCCCTTATGACTGCCCCATAGAGTTGCTTCCTGGCACGGAAGTACCTTTCGGCAGAATTTATCCGCTCTCTGAGAAGGAATTAGCAGCCCTCAAATCCTACCTGGACGAGAACCTGGAGAAGGGGTTCATCCGGCCCTCTACATCTCCGGCCGGGGCCAGAATCTTCTTCGTAAAAAAGAAGGATAAATCCCTGAGACCCTGCATTGATTACAGAGACCTGAACAAGATCACGGTCAAGAACCGTTACCCTCTCCGGTTAGTCGGAGTTGTTTCAGAGGCTCGGTTCTGCCACCGTTTTCTCCAAGTTCGACCTCCGCGGGGCCTATAACCTTATTCGGATCAGGGAAGGGGATCAATGGAAGACGGCCTTCCGGACCCGATTCGGCCACTATGAGTACCTGGTCATGCCGTTTGGACTCTGTAATGCACCAGCCACATTTCAGCACCTTGTCAACGACATTTTCTGGGACTTCTTTGATCTGTTTGTGGTGGTGTACTTGGATGACATCCTCATCTTCCCTTCCCTGGAGGAGCACCGTAACCACATCAAGAGCGTACTAAGTCACCTTCGTCAGCATGGCCTCTATGCCAAGGCGGAGAAGTGCACATTCGAATGCTCAAGCATCTCTTTCCTGGGGTTCATCCTCTGTCTCAGGCATCACAATGGATCCCAAGAAGGTCTCCGCCATAGTAAACTGGCTGGCACCAACTGACAAGAAAGCGGTGCAACGTTTTGTCGGGTTTGCAAATTTTTACAGGAAATTTGTTAGGGGGTTCTCAGCTATGATCTCCCCCATCACCCAGCTGACAAGACAGAACTCCCGTTTCCACTGGACACCTGAAGCACAAGCTGCCTTCCAGCGACTCAAGGGGCTCTTCACCTCTGCTCCAGTCCTGAAACACCCGGACCCTGCTCTACCCTACATACTGGAGGTAGACGCCTCGGAGACGGCCGCAGGAGGCTCCTCTCCCAAAGACAAGGGCCAAAGGCCGCTCTCCACCCAATTGCTTTCTTTTCCTGGAAACTGACATCTCCGGAAATAAATTATGATGTGGGGGACAGGGAGCTCCTCGCCATAATGTCGGGTCTACAGGAATGGCGGTACCTGCTGGAGGGAGCCCTGCACCCAGTCCTAGTTTTTACCGACCACAAAAACTTGGAGTATCTGCTCACGGCCAAGAGACTCAAGGCCTGGGTCTAAGAAAGTGAAACCTGATGCCCTATCACGGATGTTTCTGGAATCAGGAGACTCTCCCCCACCTGAAACAATCCTACCTGCATGGAATTTCCTGATGGTCCAAGAGGACCTCATATCCCAGTTCAGGCGATCCATTGTTGGATCCTCCACCTCACCGGATCCCAGGCTGACCCTCCAAGACGGGCTGTGGCAGTTCGGTACGAAGATTTTTGTCCCTGAGGAGCAGTGTCTGGCAGTCCTGGAACTGTGTCATGACCACAAACTGGCAGGACACTTCGGTGGTCACAAGACTGCAGACTTGCTCTCTAGGTCATTCTGGTGGCCATCCTCTGACAAAGACTGCAAGGAGTATGTGAAAGCCTGCCCTACTTGTGCTTGTAATAAAGTTGACAGACCCAAGGCATGGGCGCTTCTGAATTCCTGTCCCTGAATGCCCTTGGTCACAGCTTCCATGGATATTATAGTGGAGTTGCCGCCTTCTGAAGGGTTCACAACCATCCTTGTGGTAGTCGACCGTCTTACCAAAATGGCCCATTTTATCCCTATGAAGGGTACACCCTCAGCAATCCAGACAGCGAGGGCTTTCATTAAAGAAGTAATCCGTCTCCATGGCCTACCTAGCAACATTGTGTCGGACCGAGGGGTACAATTCACCTCCTGGGTCTGGAAAGCGTTGTGTTCAGCCTTAGGAATTGAACTGGCTTTTTCCTCCGCCTACCATCCTCAAACCAATGGTCAGATGGAGAGGACAAACCAGACCCTGGAGCAGTATCTACGCTGTTATTCCTCATTCACTCCGCCACCAACCAGTCACCTTTCTGGGCGAACCTCAGCTACAACTCTTCCTTCCTTCCCAATGTGGTACCCGAAAGCTCAGTGCCTGCCACACAGGATATTACCAATTTTCTGGAAGTGAGCAACAAGCTGCTCCAGGAGACCCTGGCTCGGACACAGGCGCATAACAAACAAGCTTTTGACAGAGGAAGACGGAGGAACTGGACCTCCAGCCAGGCAATTAAGTCTGGCTTTCTACTAAGAACTTAAAGCTTGCTTGCCCCTCCAGAAAACTAGGACCTAGATTCATGGGGCCTTTCTCAGTCAAGAGGAGAGTCAATAGGGTGGCTTACGAGCTGAACCTCCCCTCTTCACTCCGGGTACACCCAGTATTCCACATCACCTTGCTTAAGCCGTAACAAAGGACCAATTTCCTGGAAGAAACACAGCTCCACCTGAACTGATTCTTGTGGATGGAGAGGAGGAGTACGAAGTCGAGGCCATCCTTGACTGCAGAAAAAGAGAGGGCTTGATCCAGTACATGGTCAAGTGGAAAGGATACGGACCAGAGGAAAGTTCCTGGGAACCGGAAAGGCACATTCATGCCAAGGAACTTATCCGGTCTTTTTGGAGGTCCCATCCGGATCTAAAGGCCCGGCTGGGCATCCGGAGGCTGCCCCTTTGGGGGGGGGGGCAGTGTTAGAGAGAATCCTGCAAGAGGACCTTTTCCCGCACTATTTGCGTGGTCGCACGCACGCGCCGGAAACGGCGCCAAACGGCTCTATTTTAGCCCTGCACACCCTGCTGCAAGTGCTTTCTGATCGACAGCGTGTGACCTGTTTTTCTGAGCGACCTGAACCTGTTATCTGTTCCTGTGTCCTGGCTTGCCCCGACCTTGTCTGAACTCTGCCTGTACCAACCCCCGGCTTGCCTACGACCATCCGATTGCCTGATCCTTCCATACTTCTGCCGTCAGCCTGTTAACGAACCCTGCTTGAACCCGACCACTCTCCTGTCTGAACCCTACCACACCACCAGCCAGTTGCTGACCCAGCCTGTACAACCACACTCCAGCTGCACGAGTGCTCCAACTCCAACGGACTCTCTACTATCACCAGTGACCCAGTCCGACCCTCGTGCCATCCACATACCGGGCGTAGAAAATTGGCAGGCGGACAACCTCAGTCATTCGCGCCTGGACCAGGGAGAGTGGTCCCTGCACCCAGACGTGTTCCATCAGATTTGTCTGAGATGGGGTACTCCGGATGTAGACCTGTTAGCATCCCGTCTCAATCGGAATGTACAGACCTTCGTGTGCAGGATCCTGTGGCGGACACAGCGGATACTCTAGTAGCTCTGTGGGCTCGGTATCGACTCATCTATGCCTTTCCTCCTCTCAAGCCCTTCCGCGCCTTCTGTACAGGATAGAGGCAGAGGGCATAACGACCATTCTGGTCATGCCAGGTACGCAGACATAGTGCGAATGGTGGTGGATGTCCCCTGGCGACTCCCGCTTCGCGAGGATCTACTGCCCCAGGGGCCCATTCTGCATCCTGCTTTACCGTCTCTGGCTTTGACGGCCTGGCTATTGAATCCCAGGTGTTGAGGGATCGAGGTGTCTCTGACTCGGTGATCCCCACCATGCTTAAGGCACTTAAGGTCACTTCCCGAAAGATTTACCACCGCACTTGGAGGGCTTATATCGCCTGGTACGAAAATGGGGGGTGGAACCCTCGCTCTTTCTCGGTATCTCGGGTTCTGGCTTTTCTGCAGAGGTGATCAGAAGTTGGCGTTGAGTACAATCAAGGACAGGTTTCTGCCCTGGTGATCTTTTTCCAGCGTCCTTTGGCGATGCACTCTTTGATCCGTAGTTTCATTCAGGGGGTTCGACATGTCGCATGTGCATGACCAGGTGCATGTTTATCGCTTACCTGGCAAAGATGGTGCAGTATGGGAAGAAGGCAAGCCGAGAGAGGCAATGTGATGCTTTGGGCAATATTCTGCTGGGAAACCATGACCCTGCCATTCATGTGGATGTTACTTTGTCACATACCACCTACCTAAACATTGTTGGTGACCAAGTACTCCCCTTCATTCAAATGGTATTCCCTGATGGCACTAGCCCCTTTCAGCAGAATTATGCACCCTTTCACATGGCAAAAATTGTTCAAGAATTGTCTGAGGAACATAACAATAGTTTAAGATACTGACTTGGCCTCCAAATTCTCCGGATCTCATTCCAATCAAGTATTTGTGGGATGTGCTGGAAAGACAAAGCTGATCCCTGGAGGCCCCACCTCACAACTTACACTTAGGCTCCATGCACACTGGACGCTCTCTGGGCGTCGGGCAGGAGACCCTGCTTAGAAAACGTTCTTTTGCAGCGTTTTGTAAGCAGCGTTTGTTGGCATTTTTGAGTGTTTTTTTTTTTTTGTACCTCAGCTTCCATTGACTACAAAAAAACGCCGTACTCCGATAAACGGCTGTTTACCGGCGTTTATGTGCGTTTAGGGGCGTCCAGCATTTTTATTGGTCAGAAGAACAACTTTTGAACGCCAATTCAGGGCGTTCAACTAACAGCCCAAAAACGCCACTGCTGTTAAACGACAATTAACATCCATGTGTGCATGGACACATAGGATAACATAAAGGGGCATTTTTGGGCTGTTAAAAAGAAAGCCCAAGCGACCAAAAACTGTTGTTTATCAGCTACAGTGTGCATGAGCCCTAAAAGGAGCTGCTACTGACGGCTATGTGCCAGGTACCACAGCATACCTAGTGGTGTCCATGACTTGATGGGTCAGAGCAGTTTTGGTGGTAAAAGGGGGACCTATTTAGTATTAGGTGGGTGGGCATAAAGTTATGGCTAATCGGAATATGTATAAAATATCAGGCACTTACACAGTTTATATTACACATTTCATGTAGTTGGATGGTGCAGATCTATCCTTCTCTTCTGCCTCAGTGCTCATGGAATCATGTGCACACTGAGCTGTGTGGTTATGATTCAATCAGACATTTCCAACAGTCTCTCCCGGAAGGAATTGGCATCGCCGGACATGTCCTCTGTCTGTAAGCATTAAATAACTATATATTTTCCAGCCACTGGCACATTCCTGCATCTGCTGTAGCTTGCCCTTCTAAGCACATTTCAAAAACATAACATTATATAATCTTATTCATGCATACATGATATGCACATTACACAAAAACACATATTTATGTAATAACAGACCAGTGTTATAAAATTACACCTTCTGTGTCTAAGAAGCGAGGAAACTTATGCAAAGTTGAATTTTGTTGGGCAGATTCAGACCAGGAGCAATGTCAGTGACTTTGGCTTAATTTGCTTACGTGTCGAAAGATGATTCTAGCGCAAGATTTGCATTGATTCATTTTCCCTGCATAGAGGATCCTGCTAATGCAAATTACTGGCCATGCATTGTGTTAAAACAAAAGTAGGCTGAAGTATATGAGGGCATTTGGTGCTGTAGACCAGCGGTTGCCAACCAGTGGGTCACTGATGGCCCACGAGAAAAATTTTGGTGGTCCTCAGGGGTTCTGCCACAAATCAACATTGTAGTGAATGTATAAAGCCCAATGTTTCCAGTGTTGTTCTCAGTGCACACTGACAGTCAATACTGTCAGCATGCATTGATACCCGATGCCTCCTCTGTAGTTTTGGCTCCTGTGAACTCAGAGGGAGGCCCCGCGAGTTATGCAGAGAGTGGTAAGTGAAGGAGGGACTTCCAATGACAGCGCTGATCAGAGTGTGGGAAGGGAGCATGGAGCTCCAGCAGATGGCTGGATAAGGAGGTGAGACCCAATGATAAGGAGGTGAGATCCAATAAGTCTATGTCTGTGTAAGGCAGCAGTGTGATGCAGAGTCTGAAGGGGGGTGGGCAGAGAGCTGGAGCATCGTGTGTATAAGGCATGTAAATTCATGTTAGTGGTTCGCTTATATGGCTATACTCCTCTTGTGGATAACAGGAGTGCAATTACTTTTGCTGTCCTGTGACCCAGAGTCAGCTGACATAGCAGAGCCACTCCGGATCTAGAAGGATCCCAACAATAATGTCAGGGATCTACCCGGCTGCCTGCGTGACAGCTGGCTCAGCCTCTTAGTGCATGGCTGAGAGTGGAATCCAGCTACCCCCTCCCCCCCTCCTGCCCATAACTCCAGTAAGCATTGGATGAGCAGAGTCATGAGCAATGACTGACAGTCACCGCTCTCTCTGCGCTGAGCAGACCGAGAGTTGAGTGATAAGCTGTCACGTGATCACTCAGTTTTCAGTCTAAAGCCACGTACACACGGTCCGAAAATCGGACGATGTATCGTCCGTTTTTTTTTTTTCTGCATGCTAATCTCAGATCAAATCGGAAGAGTGTATTAAAGTCAAGAAAATTCTCGTACGACAGAATAAAAAATCGGAAGTGATGTCATGTGTTGTAGTGTATTTGTATTGCATTTTCGGACAACCGCTGTACTGATTAAACGAAAATCGTACGATGTGTTATCATGCGATCAAAATTTTCATGCATGTCCGATCGGATATTATCAGATGAACTGTCATGATCGGCTCTCGTAAGCTGTGTATTAACGTTCTGATTATCGTACGATCACTTCGTACGCGGTATTTTTCGCGTGATTTTCGGATCGTGTGTACAGGCCACTCGAGCTGACATGGGACAGCTGCAGCATTATACCAATACTGCAACATAGAGGTGAGTATGAAATGAATGTTTATTTTTTAGAATCCCCAAACTTTAAATGGGTTGTAAGCCCTCAGGATTTTTCACCTTAATGCATTCTATGCATTAAGGTGAAAAACCTCCTTTAGTGTAGCAGCCCCCCTTCTACTTACCTGAACCCTGTCTTTCCAGCGCCGGGGACGAGCCCACCCGCTCCAGCCAGTGTCTCAGGTCCTGATTGGATAGATTGATAGCAGTGCAGCCATTGGCTCCCGCTGCTGTCAATCAAATCCCAAACGTGGGGGGCAGGGCCGAGTCCTGCTGTCTGTGTCAATGAACACAGGAGCGTGCCGCACGAGTGCCCCTAGGAAAGCACTTCCCCATGGGGGCACTCGATGCGGAGAGGGGCCAGGAGCACCGCAGAAGGACCCCAGAAGAGGGAGGATTGGGGCCACTCTGTGCAAAACCCTTTGCACAGAGGGGGTAACTAGAACATGTTTGTTATTTTTTTTAAAAACGGAGCTTTAGGGCCCTTTCACACGGGCTTTCCGTATGAAGGGTCTGTTTTTGCTCAGCGGGGATCAATCTGTTGATCCCCGCTGAGCTGACGGATGGCAGCTCCTTCTCCGCTCATTGAGCGGAGATGGAACTGTTAGAGCCCCGCTCTGCTCTATGGGGATCGGATGACAACGGACCACCTGTCCATTGTCATCCAATTCGCTCTGATCCGATTCTACAGATGGCTGGAAAATAGGGTTTCCATCCGTCTGTTTTTCACGGACGGGATCGGATCGGAGAGCGACGGGTGTCAGTGGACATGTCTCCGCTGAAATCCGCCGCTCCATAGGGCTACAATGAGTGTCCCTTCAGGTCCGCCTGAACAATGGATAGGCAGACCTGAATGGAATGCCCGTGTGAAAGGGCCCTTACAATCACTTTAACCACTTGCCGGCCGCCCGCCGCAGTGTGACGGTGGCAAGGTGCTCGTTATCGCGAAATGCCGTCACCTGAAGGCGGCCGCGGTAACTAGTATTGTGAGCGTGCGCACCGCCGGGGGCACACTCACTGTGTTCGGGGGGGCCAGGGAGCGGGTAGGGCGGACTCTATCTCCGCCGGCTACCCGCGATAGCCCCCCCCCACAGTGAAAGAACGGAGATCCGTGTAAGTAAACACGGATCTCCGTTCTGTTAGAGGGGAAAGGGCTGTGATCACAGGCTTCATGTATATGGAAGCCATGATCACTCCCTTCCTCCAGCCAGGCCAGCCCCCATACAGTTAGAACACACCCAGGGAACATTGTCCGACATGTCCGCTGCAATATCGCAGTACTGCTAAAAATCGCAGATCGCCGCCATTACTAGTAAAAAATTAAAAAAAAATAAAAACCCCAGAAATTTATTCTCATCATCCGTAAACGCGGCAACTTTTGAGCAAACCAATCAAACGCCAATTGCGATTTTTTTTTTTCCAAAAATATGAGGAAAAATATAAATCGGCCAAAACCAATGGGAAAAAAATGTTTTTTTTATATGTTTTGGATTTGTATTTTAGCAAAAAGTAAGAAATTTGTGTTTTTTTGCAAAATTGTCGCTCTTCTTTTGTTTATAGCGGCGATCAGAAATGAAGCAGAGGTGATCAAATACCACCAAAAGAAAGCTCTATTTGTCGGAAAAGAAGGACGCAAATTTCATTTGGGTACACCGTCACATGACCGCGCAATTGTCAGTTAAAACAACGCAGTGCCGAATCGCAAAAAGTGCTCTGGTCCTAAAGTGGGAAATCCTTCCGGGGCTGAAGTGGTTAACAATTAGGCCTAATACACACCGGCGTATTAGCAAAACATCAGATCCGACATCAAGCAAAAATCTGCATTTTCGTCAGCGTTTTGCATCAGCATTAATGAGCGTTAGTGAATGTCGGTGTCAATAGGTGTTTTTAAAAAAACATTCCTCTATTTTTTTAACCTCAAAACGCCGGTTAACGCCGATACGGCGTTAATGCTTGTTATGTAGCGTTTGCCGACTCTGCGTCAAAAACGCCAAAACGTTACAGTCTCGGAACGCGCTCGCAGTGGGTTTTACTTTCAGCTCACTAACGCCAATGCCATCTACAGCTCAAAAAGTCAGCGTTTTTATGGGGCTATTGAATAACCTGTAGAGCTGCAAAAAATGCTAAAAAACGTGGCGTCAAAAAATGCCTGTGTGTGAGGCCTAAACCTCATGGTTACTTTTGTGCATTCCTTCCTCTTGTGGTCAAAAAGTATCATTGCATCAGTATAATGTACTCTTATCCCTGCAGTGCTGTCATGTGTTTGGCCTGGTATCAGCCTCCTGCAGCCTCTCCACAGCAGGGCTGAAGTGCTTGAGAAAGAAGCAGTACAAGGATACAATCAGTTCATGTGCTGATAGAAATGCAAAGCAGGGCGAGAGCGAGATGAACTCATTACCGCACATCTTCTCCTTTCACTGTCCAGTTACAGGCTGGAGTGGGTTCAGAACAACCTGGGCTCAGAGGCAGTGGGTTGAATGATGTTGAGAGGGAGAAAAAAGTACTGAAAGGAAAAACTCTATACTGAAGGTTGATATGGCAAGAAAAGCTGGTTTTGTTTTAACTTTTTTTAAAGGACTATTTTTTTTATCTTGCTATTTTTGGCCACAGTTTTGCTTTAACAACGGTTGTGATAACATATCCACCACATAGGGAGCGCAGTGCTTTCAATGGCAATCATACAGGTTGATTTACTAAGGTGTACATGATGAGATTTGCAGGGATTGTGGGTTGTAGGAAAGAAAATTGCTCAATTTCCCCCTTCAACACAGCCATTGTTGATGGTGGAATCTCTCCCGTGGAGCTAATGTGTTCTCCTGGTGGGGGGGTGCAGGGAGCCATCCCTGCCAGGAGAACGCAGTGATTATTGCTATATGGATCGACTTGGGTACAATCAGCTTGCCCATAGATGGATCAAGAATCAGCCAGTCCCTGCTGAACCGGCCAAGATTCGAACCATCTATGGCCGCTAGGGTTAAGGCTAGGTTCACACTACAGCAGTCTCTGAAAAGCAATCTTCGGTGGATCGCTTTTCAGAGGGTGGTAATGCAACAGTTTCTAGGCATTCAGGAGGTTATACTGTTGCCTCCGGAATGCCTAGGTTTTTTTTTTTTCTTGAATGGCGATAGTGCATGGAACTAACATGCTGCAATCATAAGACAAGCATTTGGCTCACGGTTGCTGTGTGATTCCATTGACTTCAATGGGCAGGTTTTCCAGACAGTGCCGTGTGTCAAACTTGACAAGCGTTCTTGGCATTTATACAATCCCCTCCAGCTGCCTAGTTAGAGTTCCGGTGGGGGTTGGAGGGCCAACTTCTTCAAGTGAAGATACTAAACTCCTTTTAGCCCAGGTTCACACTGACTGTGGGTTAGAAACTGTGCGAGTTCAGCTGCACTTGCACAGTTTCATAGCCACATGTCAGTCCGACTTTGGGAGCAATTTGATCCTGCACAGATGTCTATTGAAATCACCCCCGAAGTCTCCAAAAGTAGTGCAGGAACTACTTTTTGGGAATTGGTGTGGTGCCGCAAAGTCGGCATCGCACCGTTTCGGACAGTGCCATTGCCGGCAATAGCCGCCGATTTCGCATGCGATTTGACATTTTTTTTACTAAAGTTAAACTTTAGACATTAAACACAGGGAGTATAGAATTGGGGTAGTGGGGACTTCCAAGGTAGGTCCAAGCACCAGCACTATTAACATTTTTCTGTTAAACAGGTTGACTTTCCTAGCAAGTACTGTAAGTGCATAGTGTCTTGCCAAAAGTGTAAAAGAGAAATGCTCAACATATGATATAAATATACACTAATCAGCCATAACATTATGACCACTGACAAGTGAATAACATTGATTATCTCATAATGACACCTGAAAGTGGGTGGGATATATTAGGCAGCAAGTGAACATATTGTTGATGTGTTGAAAGCAGAAACAAATGGGCAAGTGTAAGGATTTGCATGATGGACGACTGGGTCAGAGCGACTCCAAAACTGCAGCTCTTGTAGAATGTTCCAGGTTTGTAGTGGTCAGGACTGACCAAAAGTGGTCTAAGGAAGGAAAACTGGTGACAGTCTGATTTAATAGAAGCTACTGTAGCTCAAATTGCTGAAGAAATGAATGCTGGTTCCAATGGAAAGGTTAGGTGTCAGAACGCACAGCGCATCGCAGTTTGTTGCATATGAGGCTGTGTAGCAGCAGAGCAGTCAGGGTGCCCATGCTGACCCATGTCCACAGCTCAGTCCAATAGAAGAGCTACTATAGCTCATATTGCTTAAAAAGTTAATTCTGGTTCGTATAGGTTTGTTGCATATGGGGCTGCACAGCCACAGACCATTCAGGGTGCTCAAAATGACCCATGTCCACAGCCAAAAGTGCCTGCAATGGGCACATGAGCATTAGAACTGGACCATGGAGCAATGGAAGAAGGTGGCCTGTTCTGTTGAATTTAAGAATGGTTTGAGGAAAACAACAAGTTTGAGGTGTTGACTGGGCCTCCAAGTTCTCCAGATTTCAATCCAATCGAACATCTCTGGGTTGTGCTGGAAAAACAAGTCCAATCCATGGAGGCCCCACCTCGTAATTTCCAGGATGTAAAGGATCTTCTACTTATGACTTGGTGCTAGATATCACAACATACCTTCAGAGGTCTAGTGGACTCCATGCTTCGATGGGTTATGGTGGGTGGTCATAATGTTATGCCTGATTAGTATACTGTATATTTGTGTATGCATTTTAAAATTGTTTACACACTCAGGTATTTACTACCTCTCGTAGAGATCACAGTACCGCTGACAATGCCTTCCTCTTCTGAATGGGAAAAACTTCTTCAACACAAACTATTGTAATGCAGGGATCTCTCCCACTGTGTTTTTGTATTCTGACAGGGGGGACTCCCTGCTGCCAGAATAAAGAGATCAGCACTGCAGACATTGGCTGCAACTGCTGATCATATGCTGGTTTTCCAGCATGATCGTTTGACAGAAGCTGGCTGTTAGACTGGCTTCTGTTGAACAGACAGCTGTACAGACTTCAACTTTCTGTATAAGTATACCAAGCTTCACAATTAACTTCAAACCTTTGCCATCTGCTGATTGTTACTAAGCACTGCAGACTACACCTGCCCTAATCAGGCAAGGTCCTGAATAGACTGCTGGATATTTAGCCTGTGCCTGGTCAACGAGTTATCCTGTTTTGATCATGCCCTGGATAAAAGTTTGTGAATGACTTGTCTCTGACAGTCCATGCCTTTGGATTATTCCTGTGAATTATGTTTGGACAGTGTTTGTACTCAGCTTGTCTGTGCTTCTCCTTATCATTGGCATGTTATCTCTGCTATTGTCAGTCATTAATCCATTTACTATAGAATACCTGTCTGGCACCTAGACCCTGTTTAATATGTTTTCTGTGCCTGCTTGGACCATCTGCACTCCAAACTTTCCAATATCAACTGAAAACTGAAATGTCACTTTTTTGTGGACTGGCCTCTTAATATGGAGTTGTACTCTTTTATTTAATTTGAAGAATGCAGCGAAAGGACTGGGACTCTATAACACAAGAGCAGGGAAGCTGAAGTGAATGAAAGAAGTCAGTGGTTAACTTGGTCAGTCTGCATCTAGCAATAACTGGGATACATGCTTTTGATGGATTAGAACTTTAATTGTACTTCCACGTAAGCTTGCAGGGCAAAATACAGTCTTAACATGGGTGACCTCGATAGTAGAAGAAATGCATTCCTTCCAACCATGTTACAAGAGAACCTTTATCCTACATCACATAAACAAGCAAAATAATCTGCTTTATGCAGAATTTTCCACATCCTATAAAACATGGGACTTATCCCCAGCCCTATTACTGGGTCAGGCCAGGTGCTCAGCATGACATAGGAATAATCCATTTTAATCAGAGCCAAGCATGCTGGGTTTTTGCAGTATCAGTTGCCATAGCAATGGGTATCCTTCACCTTGACACCCCACTGTAGTGCATTCCAGGAGTTAATTCCATTATGCAGGAAAACATGGGATACATAAATCTCAATCATGAGGGTCAAGCCTCAGCGGCATAAATCACATTTTTTGCAGTGGCACAAATAAACATTCTTCAAAATTGCAACTGTCCCATTTCTCAATGTCTAAATTAAATAGTAAATATAGAAAAAATTATTTGCAACTAAATTGATTGCTCTGTTTTTTGTGATCTTCAAGTCTCCATGGCTCTCGTATTCACACACATTCAAAAGATGTGGGACCATTCTTCCTCCTCTGGCATTTTACAGTGGAACCGTTTGAATGAAGAACAAATAAAGGCTTCCATTTACCAATAGGAACATTCTGTTCCTGGGAAAATGCAGGCTTATTACTTGATTCAAACCCTCCACTTTTATTCTCAGCACAGCACAAAATCATGACAAAGTTAGAGGTAGGTGTAGTGTCCTAAAAAAAAGATTTTAGGGACCTAGGCGCAAAATTGAGGATTAGGACCTCCAAGGTAGTATTCTCAGAAATACTACCGGTACCTCGAGCCACACCAGAAAGGCAGCAGGAGATTAGGGATTTAAACAAGTGGCTGAGGAGCTGGTGTAGAAAGGAGGGTTTTGGGTTCCTGGAGAACTGGGCCGACTTCTCAGTCGGTTACGAGCTCTTTAGAAAGGACAGACTGCACCTAAATGGGGAAGGTGCAGACCGGCTGGGAATAAGGATGGCGACAAGTTAGAGGGGCTTTTAAACTAGGCAACGGGGGGGGGTCCAGACTTAGAAATAGCCTAGGAATATAGTTCGGAGGGTAGTATTGGGGGCAGCAGTGGTAGGCCAAATAAAGAAAAAAACCTGAGGTAAGTAGTGTAACAAGTCCTATATGCAACCCAGGAATACCCAACAAGGAAACAGTAGGCGTCTGGAAAAAACGACATGTCTTGTTCACCAAAGCCAGGAGTCTGGTGGACAAGATGGGAGAACTAGAGCTGCTACTGTATGAAGAGGAATTAGATTTTGTGGGAATTTCAGAGACTTGGTTAAACAGCTCTCATGATTGGCTGGCTACCATTCAGAGGTATTCCCTATATCGTAGGGATAGGAAGGGCAAAAAAAGGGGAAGGGGTATGCCTGTACATAAAAAATGACCTACAAGTAAATGTGGTGAGGGATGATATTACTAGTGGATCAAGGGAGGAGGTTGAATCATTATGGATAGAGCTTCAAAGGGAAGATACCAAGGGGAAAGTAATACTGGGAATATGCTATTGCCCCCCTAACCAGAGGGAAGAGGGGAAGGCGGACCTCCTATCACAATTTGGAATAGTGGCAAAGATGGGAAATGTCATTATAATGGGGGATTTTAATTATCCAGATATAGACTGGGCAGAAGGTACTGCACACTCAGCTAAGGCTTGCCGTTTCCTAAATGTCCTGCAGGGCAATTTCATGGGTCAGATGGTAAATGCACCAACAAGAAAAAAAGCATTATTAGACCTTCTGATTACTAACAACACAGACCTGATCACAGATGTTGAAGTAAGAGGCAATCTAGGAAATGGCGATCACAGGTCAGTTCGTTTCAGTATAAATTACACAAATAGGAAACATAAGGAGAATACAAAGACACAGAATTTTAAGAGAGCCAACTTCCATAAACTACACTCCTTGCTGGAAGATGTTAGTTGGGATAAAATTATAGAAACCATGAACGCGGTGGAAAAATGGGAGTGCTTCAAGAACATACTAAACGAAGGTATTAGCGCACATAAAAGCAAAGGAGAAGGCCTTCAAAAAATACAAGGCAGAGGGGTCTCTGTCAGTGTTCCATCTTTATAAGGGGTGCAATCAGGGCGGCTAAGATAGAACACGAAAGATACATAGCAGAGGAGAGTAAAAAGAATCCCAAGAAATTCTTTACGTATATAAATAGTAAGAGAGGGAGCTTAGATCATATTGGCCCCATAAAGAATGTTGAAGGGAATTTGGTTACAAAGGATGGAGAGATGGCAATGGTATTAAACGTATTTTTCTCCTCCAGTATTCACGAAGGAAACGGGGGGCTCAAGTAGCCAAAACTACAATGTTGGTCCTCACGACGCATCACATGAAGCACCCTCATGGCTAACTGAGGATAAAATGAGTAATAGACTTGAAAAACTTAACGTTAATGAGTCACCAGGACCAGATGGCTTGCACCCGAGGGTCCTTAAGGAACGCCTTAAGGAATTACCATACCATTGTACCTAATTTTTAAGAACAGTTTACTGACTGATATGATACCAGCTGAATGGAAAAAAGCCAATGTAGCACCAATCTATAAAAAAAGGGCAAGATATATCCCTGGGAACTATAGGCCAATTAGCTTAACATCAATAATATGCAAGCTCTTGGAGGGAATACTAAGCGATTATATATAAGATTTGTAATGAAAACGATATCTTTAGCAGTAATCAGCATTCATGAAGAATCGTTCTTGCCAAACCAATCTATTAACCTTCTAAGAGGAGGTGAGCTGCCATCTAGATAAAGGAAGGCCTGTGGATGTGGTGTATCTGGATTTTGCAAAAGCATTTGATACAGTTCCCCATAAACGTCTACTGTACAAACTAAGTTCTGTCGGCATGGATCAAAGGGTGAGCACATGGATTGAAAACTGGTAACAGGGGCGAGTCCAGATAAGTAGGGATAAATGGGGAATACTCGGAATGGTCTGAGGTGGAAAGTGGGTTTTCCAGGGATCTGTCCTGGGACTAATCCTATTCAATTTATTCATAAACAATCTGGAAGATGGGGTTCACAGCTCAATTTCAATATTTGCGGATGATACCAAGCTAAGCAGGGCAATAATTTCTTCAAAGGATGTGGAAACCATGCAAGAAGATCTGAACAAATTAATGGGGTGGGCAGATAAGTGGAAAATGAGGTTTAACGTAGAAAAATGTAAAATAATGCATTTGGGTACCAAGAATACGAACGCAAACTACTCACTAGGTGGGAGCCTCTGGGGGGAATCTAGGATGGAAAAGGACCTAGGGGCCTAGTAGATGACAGGCTCAGCAATGGCATGCAGTGCCTAGCTGCTGCAAGCAAAGCTAACAAAATATTGGCATGCATCAAGAATGGGATTACCTCCAGAGACAAATCAATAATTCTCCCACTCTACAAGTCTCTGGTGAGGTCAAGTCTCCTGGAGTACGCCGTCCAGTTCTTGGCACCAGTCCTCAGGAAGGATTTGCTGGAACTGGATAGGGTTCAGAGAAGGGCAGCAAAGCTAACTTGATGGACTTGTGTCTTTTTTCGACCTTACTAACTAAGTAACTATATGTATCTAGATCATGTACTCCTATCCAGAAACTCTTTGTAAAGCCTTACATATAATAACCCAAGTTAAAAGAATATAAAAAAAAGTACTGCAAACTGGCTTAAAATGTTTCCCAGTACTGCATTCCATCCAGAGTACAGGGATCCATGGACCTGCCTTCTGAGCGGGTCTCTCCATAGCACCCTGCATTTACATAGAATGATGCACAGAGTGGCAGTGAGGTCATCACAACAACCCTGCTTCTTGTATCCTCAAGGACTGCCCACCAAAAGACTATTTTTGAAATGGAAGAGGACCCTGCACATTATGTGAGTATACTGAAGACCTCTAAAAAAATTGCATTTATTTTGGGGCCAGGAGGATAGGTCCAGAATTGGACTTTAAGAATTTGACACTGTTTCTTGGAATAGCCACTCCCTGTTCAATCTGATAAAGGAACCCTGGGATAATCATTAAATAGAAGCCACCATTGCTGACCTCTCCTTCTGCAAAATGCTAGCAGTCTTCTACGTATTTTGTTGTGATCAGTTCCCTTATATGTTGCCAGTTGCAACGGATTATGAAATTATTTTTTCAGTGCCAAAACCATGTAAAATAATTTGTCACCTGACCTGTTACCCACAATCGCTACAGAGTAAAGTGTTGTAATTAAAGTCCAACTCCAGTCAAAACTTTTTTGGTGATAGGGTGAATGGTGGGGTTGAGGAACCCTGAACCATTTAGTATTGATTGGGTCCTGGTTGGGTAGGTTGTTCTATAATTTCAAAGGAGCCTCAGTTAGGTAACATGGTAGAAGAATAAGACCGAGTGCCAGTGAAGATGTATTAGTCCAGAACAATTTTATGTGGTGTTGTATTAGGCAAAATAAATAGTCGGTGTGTTTCGGGGGTTCTGAGGAGCCACCTTTATCAGGACTTGTAAATGCAAAAAGGGACGAACAACAAAATCTGGCAAAAGTTCTAATCTATTTCCCACTCAAGACTAAATAGAACGTTTGGATAGAGTTAGGCTTTTACTCAGTAAACCTTGAATCCTAACCATAGCCTGACCCTTGGGATGAACTCAATGAAGGGTCTTTTCAGCCTTAATCTGTAATGTATGTAACCCCAAGTGTAGACCCTTTTTCTCTGGCACATTTTGCAGCAAGTTCTCACAGAGTCAATACAAGTGATCTGCATCCTTTCAGTGTCTACATACCATTATCATATTGGGCATATCTTCTCAACCCCACTGGCAAAATGGGTTGGTATGGGTAATGCTCAGTTCCTATGATTTGATAAATGAGACCAGATGTCTGATACAGTGGTGGGCCTCCTGTATAATAGTGCCCTCCACCTGAACTCCAACAAAATTATGCTGGCTGTTTACATCCAGCTTTACATAAGCTGTGATTCTCAGCGTGTGCTGAAAAAATTCCATCCCATATTATGAAAGCTCAGTGCCTGCAGAGAAATGAGGCAGGGGGAGGCTTTACAGGCTCAATTTAAAGGGAAACTTCGGGATGAGGGTCCGGGCCTCTTCACGTGATCAGTCACTAGTGGAAGCTACTGTCACGTAAAACAAATAACATAGAGGACACATGTGTGTACTCAAGGTCTTGAAAGGGGTGGCTTGGGGGTGGGGGAGCCGACTCGAGGTAGGCTCGACTGGTGTCGGTCTTATCGGTCGTCGTTTGTGGACATTTCGGGTCGGACCTAGGAAGGGATGATTTGTTTTGTTCGAGCAAAAAGGGGTTCTCGAAGTCCAGTCGTTCACCTCTCCGGGCCTGGGAGTAGGGCTTCAAAGGGAAATTTAACTCGGACATTTCGGAGGGGGACGGAGTAAAGAGACGTCCGTGACTCGAAAGTATTATACCCTACCTTAAAAAAATCGTGTGCGACTCTTAGTGTCGAATACATTTCGACCTACATTTGTCGGTCGTATTAAAACAACCTCAAGTC
>BLSH010555641.1:946848-966171 GCA_018402905.1 Glandirana rugosa
TTTATTATATGAAAAGCAGCGGTGGCGTGGTCTCAGGAGGACGGACAATTTGGTGTGGTTGGGAAGGATCCATCGGAGGTATGGAGTCCTCAATGGTTTGGTCCCAGTTACACAGGTTAACTGGAAGACGGTGTCACCTGAGCCGGTGGATTGCGGCTGGGTACGTGGATATATATATAGTAGAAATTCATAAAAGGGATGTTTTGGGCCTCCTGGGATCAACACCCGCCAAATAGATATGTTTTATAATTTGGATAAATATGTCAAGTTGTTTGTGTTTAAAATAAACGGCCTAACGGCCACTTTCTCCAAGCAGTGTGTGGTGTTTTTATTAATAGGTATAGAGGTGTAGATGGGGCAAGCATCAGGTATACCCGGGTCATGAAAACCACATTCACTGTTAGAAATTCATTAATTCGATAAAATATTTCCATCCTGCTCTTTCAAATGTTCTCGTCACTGTGTTCGGAAATGGACATCGATTGGACGCACTAATGATTAGAAAAACAAATGAACTTTCTTTTCCTGTGAATTTTCATTCAAAATTCGACTAATCTATGGCCAGCTTATGTCTATTATTCTGCAACAACAAGTCCTGATGAAGGGGGACTGATGAACCCAGCAAAACACAATCCATTTCCATTCCCAATTTATAAAGTCTGGCACAGATTAATTTTGCAAAAGTTTGTTGCATGCATTCTAAAAGTAGTGCAGCACGCGCCAAATTAATGCACCAGTCTAGAACTTGTACTTGAATTTGGAGCAAGGTGCTTCACTTTCAGAACACAGAGTGAAACACTTTTGCAAAATCTGTCTGCGCCAGGGTTTCTCTCTGTATGCCATAAGAAAGTTAGTCTTAATTAACTCCACTTTCCTAAGATACAAACTGTCTGTATTTTATTTTGAATGTGGTGTAGATCTTAAAAGTTGCACATTTTAAAACTACCCTAATGTGGCACACAAGTTGCTGTCATAACCAAAAGTGACATAGATGCTTCATGAATTTGGTGCAACACATTAACAAGGGGGATTATTGCCAGAAAAATGTTGCAGTATCTTTATTAAATCCCCCCCCCCCCCCATCCAGTTACTCCTGTGGCCCCAACTTGGCAACTAAAAATCAGCTGGAACTGTGAGGCCCGGTTTACACTAGCGCGATTTCAGATGTGACTTGAGTTGCACAGAATTGAATGACACATTGTTTGCAGTGGTGCGGTGCCTGTTCACATTATTGCAGCACACTGCCATTTTGGAAAAGGTTCCTGTACTACTCTGGTGCAATTCCAGCACAATTTTGGCCCATGGAATATACAAACCACTTCAAAGCAGCAATAGCAATCAAGCTGCATTATGTGATCGCAACTGAAATTTGGATCAAAATTGCATCACAGCAATGTGAACCCAGATGGCATGCTCACTTTTTGACCCCCCCACCCCTTTAGCAGACATGTTATGACATAATATATATATAATATACAGTATCTGACAAAAAAGTACACCCCTCACATTTTTGTAAATATTTTATTATATCTTTTCATGTGACAACACTGAAGAAATGACACTTTGCTACAATGTACAGTAGTGAGTGTACAGCTTTTATATCGGTGCAAATTTGCTGTCCCCTCAAAATAACTCAACAAATTAATGTCTAAACCGCTGGCAACAAAAGTGAGTACACCCCTAAGTGAAAATGTCCAAATTGGGCCCAATTCGCCATTTTCCCTCCCCGGTGTCAAGTGACTCATTAGTGTTACAAGATCTCAGGTGTGAATGAGGAGCAGGTGTGTTAAATTTGGTGTTATCACTCTCACTCTCTCATACTGGTCACTGGAAGTTCATCATGGCCCCTCATGGCAAAGAACTCTCTGAGGATCTGAAAAAAAGAATTATTGCTCTACATAAAGATGGCCTAGGCTATAAGAAGATTGCGAAAGACAATGAAACTGAGCTGCAGCACGGTGGCCAAGACCATACATTGGTTTAACAGGACAGGTTCCACTCAGAACAGGCCTCGCCATGGTCGACCAAAGGTGTTGGGTACACATGCTCAGCGTCATATCCAGAGGTTGTCTTTGGGAAATAGACGTATAAGTGCTGCCAGCGTTGCTGCAGAGGTTGAAGGGGTGGGGGTCAGCCTGTCAGTGCTCAGACCATATAGCAGTGCTGGAAAATAATGGTGGCCACACAAAATATTGACACTTTGGGCCCAATTTGGACATTTAGGGGTGTACTCACTTTTGTTGCCAGCGGTTTAGACATTAACCACTTGCCGACCACCGATCGGCATCATACGACGGCGGCTGCGGGAACGAGTTTAGTGAGCACGCTCACTGTGTCCAGGGGGGGCCAGGGAGCGGGTGTGGCGGCTTCGATTGCCGCCGGCTACCCGCGATGGCCCCCCCGGAGCGAGTGATCGGAGGTCCGTGTATGTAAACACGGACCTCCGCTCTGTGTGAGGGGGAAGGGCTGTGATCACAGCCTTCCTTTACGTGAAGGCTGTGACCACTTCCCTTCCCCAGATAGGCAGTCCCCCATACAGTAAGAACACGCCCAGGGAACACAGTTAACCCTTAGAGCGCCCCCTGCAGGTTAACCCCTTCACTGCCAATGGCATTTACACAGTAATCAGTGCATTTTTATAGCACTGATCGCTGTATAAATGCCAATGGTCCCAAAAAAGTGTCAAAATGGTCCGACATGTCCGCTGAAATATCGCAGTACCGCAAAAAATCGCAGATCGCCGCCATTAGTAAAAAATAAAAAGATATTAAAAACCCCAAAAATGAATTCTCATCATCCGTAAACGCGACCACTTTTGCGCAAACCAATCAATAAACGCCGATTGCGATTTTTTTTATCGCAAATATGAGGAAGAATATAAATCGGCCAAAAACGGTGAAAAAAAATGTTTTTTTATATTTTTTTTTTGGATTTGTATTTTAGGAAAAAGTAAGAAATTTGGGTTTTTTTGCAAAATTGTCGCTCTTCTTTTGTTTATAGCGGCGATCAGAAATGACGCAGCGGTGATCAAATACCACCAAAAGAAAGCTCTATTTGTGGGAAAAAAAGGACGCAAATTTCGTTTGGGTACAACGTCGCACGACCGCGCAATTGTCAGTTAAAGCGACGCAGCGCCGAATCGCAAAAAGGGCTCCGGTCCTAAAGCTGGAAATCCTTCCTGTGCTGAAGTGGTTAATGGCTGTGTGTTGAGTTATTTTGAGGGGACAGCAAATTTACACTGTTATTATACAAGCTGTACACTCACTACTTTACATTATAACAAAGTGTCATTTCTTCAGTGTTGTCACATGAAAAGATAGAATAAAATATTGACAAAAATGTGAGGGGTTTACTCACTTTTGTGAGATACTGTATATAATGTCATAAGTACCTACCTTTTATGCTAAACCGACCCTTGATCTTATTTGTCTGATAGGCATGTTTAATCTCCCAACAGATTCCGTCCCTGAAACAGAAAAAAAATATACTGTAATACAATTATCACTATGCAAGGTTTACATTAGCTGCACTTGTCTATGCTCTGAGGACCTGTCACCTTAACACATACAACAACACAGTAGACCAATCATTTTATGTTAAAGTAGAATGTTTCCTAAAACATTTTTGTTAGTATTAAATAATATGGGGAACGGTAGGAATTTGTCAGGTTTTAGTGCTGTTTGCAATCAAGCTGGGCAGATTCACTGTCATTTCCTCTCCAGGTGTCAGTTATTACTGAGACAGAAAACGAAGGGACAGGGACATCTATAAAAACT
Source organism: Glandirana rugosa (assembly GCA_018402905.1). NCBI lineage: Eukaryota > Metazoa > Chordata > Amphibia > Anura > Ranidae > Glandirana > Glandirana rugosa. The sequence continues at coordinate 950,625 of BLSH010555641.1, forward strand.
TGAAGGAGTTTTTAACTTTTCTCCAATTTACCTAATATTGAAAAATATTTTACGGTTCAATTCGTCTATATTAAATTTCACGTAAAAAGTACAAAATTTAAAATGAATGAATATCCAGTCCATCAACAGGAAGAAAGACGAGTCTACAATATACTTAGATACAATACCACGTAAAATAATACATAAATACAAGGTGTTATCCCAGAAAATTCTCAACAAGATAATAGTCGAGACAGTATTGTATACATTAGACACCTTTGAAAACGTCTTTGACGAAACGCGTCAGGTGACCTAGCAGGAAGACCGACGTCACATCCGGTTTTGAGTGAAGGGAGCTGGAACGCACGCTGGGTTAGCGAGGTGAGCTGCAAAGCTCTCGGATACTACACACCTCCCCATGCCGGCTCTGTGACATAAGTTGGACACCCAAACGAACGAAGGATACCCCAAATACTTTTTAGCAGTTTTGTATTTCCCCATTTCCTTGCAATATATCTTTGAGTTTTTACTTTTAAGACTATATTCTCGGAATATCCCTGTTTTTCCCGTTCGAATTGTCAGTGTATCCCAGAGACCTTTAATAAAATTAAGGATACATTTTTACAATCTACACTATGGAGTCCTTCTCTGTTTTTTTCTGAAATATGGTGGAAGGAGAACCCGGAACATTACCAGACCCATAAGACATCTACACAATTGAAGGAGGAAACGCATCTGGAATAAAGAGACCCCCAAGGATCAGTGGTGGAGAACCCTATCCATAGGACCAGATCTTCAGGATAAAAAAGACAGGCACTTGGCCCCTGCAGGGGCAGTGCCCTCTGGTAAGGAGGGAACCTAAAGGGGGAGCACGAGTGAAAAGTCACTTCTTGTCACAAATAACATAGGAAGATATTCATCACATTTGAACAAGCACCAGAAGTCACGGATTATACTTTAAAAACTGTTCTTAAACCTATAGGAGATTATTACCATATTATACATACCCGATCGCCGGAAAAATTCCTCTACTCAATATTTTTGATGTAATTAATATTACTGTATGTACTGTGAGATCTATACACATTTTACCTACCACGTTTTTATACTGTTACTATATTTTACACTTACAGAAATTTATTTTTCAATCACCCTTTTTATATGGACTTATTGTGTTACACTTATATTTTGACGTATTTATTGCACAACCACATACCTGGAATCCTTATCAATTTTGCACATATACTAGCATGTTGATACTAGAACACGCACACTAAAAATATTGTGATACAATTTTAGAAATTTTCTTTCAGCACCTTATGGATTTATATATAAGCACTTTGTAACTGGGGATCAAAGATCAATACCCCATTAGAACATATGTACACAGGGCACCAGGAACACATTTATCTCCCACTACTTAGACAGCGCCATATCCAAGCACCACCTCTTTCAGTATTGTATACATTAAACCTTAACAAACATAGAGACCAAGTGCCCATAGAAAGCTATGATCTAGTACACTATAAATGTGTAAGTCATCTAGTGGAATCCTAATCGCAAGACACAATAGCGATTGAGATCGTCAATGTCCATAAGGCCCCTTTCACACTGGGACTGCCCGAGCTTCAGAGGTAAACCGCCGCTAATTTAGCGGCGATCTACCGCTGTAATAGTAGCGCTATGGCTCCGCTATTTGGGTGGCAGCACGGCACTTTTAAACCACCCCCCCACGAGGGGTTAAACGGGCTAAAAGTGCCTGCGCTCCTGGAGCGGTGTACAGCCGATACGGGAGCGCTGCCCATTCATTCCAATGGCAGGGGCGGTGGAGGAGCGGTGTATACACCGCTTCCCCACAATCCTCTAAAATCATGCTTGCATGATTTTCTTCAACGCTGCACCAGCGCAATGCCTTAGTGAGAAAGCATCCTTTGAGATGCATGAATGTTTTTTGTATAGCGTTATTTTAGCGGTAATTTTACCGCTATAACGCTGTAATAACGCCCCAGTGCAAAAGGGGCCTAATTGATGGCAAGAGCTCAGTTTTCCATTTCCTCATGATATTGAGCTTCACTATCAGCAAGATATGTTCTAGCTGGTTTGGGAAGCTTAATATGTAGTATCGCCATCTCCACTGAGGGTAGCACGGGGAATGCGTGAATTCTGACACCAATTTGAAGACTTGGTTCCAAAAGGAGCAAAGCTAGTTAAATAACCAGAATATGCAGTACCTTGAAAAAGTATTCATACTCCTTGAAATTTTCCACATTTTGTCATGTTACAACCAAAATGTAAATGTATTTTATTGGTATTTTGCGTGATAGATCAACACAAAGTATTGCATAATTGTGAAGTGATAATGATAAATGGTTTTCAAAATGTTTTACAAATAAATATCTAAAACGTTTGGCGTGCATTTATATTTATCCTCCTTTATTCCTTTATTCTTATACCCCTAACTAAAATCTAGTGGAACCAATTGCCTTCAGAAGTCACCTAATTAGTAAATAAAGTCCACCTGTGTGAAATTTAATCTCCATATAAATACAGCTGTTCTGTGAAGCCCACAGGGGTTTGTTAGAGAACCTTAGTGAACAAACAACATCATGAAGGCCAAGGAACACACCAGGCAGGTCAGGGATAAAGCTGTGGAAAAGTTTTTAAAGCAAGGTTAGGTTATAAAAAAAATATCCCAAACTTTGAACATCTCACGGAGCACTGTTCAAGCCATCATCTGAAAATGGAGAGTATGGCACAACTGGAAACCTACCAAGACATGGCCGTCCACTTAAACTGGCAGGCTGGGCAAGGAGAGCATTAAACAGAGAAGCAGCCAAGAGGCCCATGGTAACTCTGGAGGAGCTGCAGAGATCCACAGCTCAGGTGGAAGAATCTGTCCATAGGACAGCTATTAGACCCCACACTATTAGATTTTCTGCAGATTTTTTCTTTTAGATTTACCAAAACCATGTAGTGTAAGGGCCTGCCTGATTGCATACAAATTGAAACTTTTAAGGTTTGACCTCATATTATACGGTTTTAGTAAATCTGAAGACAAAAATCTGCTGAAAATCAGGGCCCAGATTGTGCACTCCACAAATCAGGTCTTATGGAAGAGTGACAGGAACAAAGCCATTGTTGAAAAAAAGCCATAAGAAGTCCCCTTTGCAGTTTGCCAGAAGCCATTTGAAGGACACAGCAAATATGTGGAAGAAGGTGCTCTGGTCAGATGAGACCAAAATTGAACTTTTTGGCCTAAAAGCAAACGCTATGTGTGGTGGAAAACAAAGACCCCATATACACTATTAGATTTTCTGCAGATTTTTGTCTTCAGATTTACCAAAACCATATAATATGAGGTCAAACCTTAAGAGTTTCAATTTGTATGCAATCGGGTAGGCCTTTGCACTACATGGTTTTGTTAAATCTGAAGACAGAAATCTGCAGAAAATCTAATAGTGTGTATGGGGCATAACACTGCACATCACCCTGAACACACCATACCCATGGTGAAACATGGTGGTGGCCTCATCATGTTGGGAGGATGCTTTTCTTCAGCAGGGACAGGGAACCTGGTCAAAGTTGATGTGGCGATGGATGGCCCAAATACAGGGCAATCTTAGAAGAAAACATGTTAGAGTCTGTAAAAGACTTGAGACTGGGGTGGAGGTTCATCTTACAGCAGACCATAAACCATAAACATACAGCCAGAGCTACAATGGAATGGTTTAGATCAAAGCATATTCATGCGTTAGAATGGCCCAGTCAAAGTCCAGACTTAAATCCAATTGAGAATCTGTGGCAAGACTTGAAAATTGCTGTTCACAGACGCTCTCCATCCATAGCTTATGCAATTTTGCAAAGAAGAATGGGCAAAAATGTCACTCTAGATGTGCAAAGCTGGTAGAGCCATCCCCAAAAAGACTGTAATTGCAGTGAAAGGTGGTTCTGCAAAGTATTGAATAAGAATGCACGCCACACTTTTCACATATTTATTTGTAAAAAATGTTAAAAAACATTTATTATTTTCCTTCCACTTCACAATTAGGTGTCACTTTGTGTTGGTCTATCACATAAAATCCCCTTAAATTACATTTACGTTTTGGTTTGTAACATGACAAAATGTGGAAAATTTCAAGGGGTATGAATACTTTTTCAAGGCACAGTATGCATAAAAGAAATGATCTCTCCACCATTACGCTATCATTGCAGAGACTAAGTAGAAGAAAATTTGGCTAACCTATATGGGGTAAGGTATCATCTATGGGATACTTTATACATCAACTCCCAATGGTCAGCGTACAAGGTAGAGTTATGCAAATATCTAAAGGACAGAAGCCATTTTTGAAGTGAGAAGCTCTTGCCAATATCACATTCCCATTTTACTAAAGTTGGAAGTTTTGCAAAAGAGGATTTGTTGTGCAGTTTGTTATAAAAGTAAGAGATACCCTTCATCTGTGAGGGAGTAGGTTTGAAAAAGGAGAGAAGTGAATCATCTATTTGACATAAGGTAGGTAGGGAAGATTGCTAAAGTAAATGCTTAATCTGGAGGTATTTACAATAGTCCAGAATTGGTAGGTGAAAAATAGTCTGAAGGTCTATGAAGGATTTAAACAAGTAGTGGAAAAAAGATTGTGAAGACCAAGGGTACAATTGGATGTGCTTTATGTATAAGTTAATATATATCTAGGTGTTGGAAAGATTTATAGGACTACGGGGTTGTTGTTAATGTAGGCAGAGTTTTCAGTGCTTTGACAGTGTGAACGGATGGATATTGTGACTCTGAAGATTTACTTGCTGATAATGCTGTTAAAAGTAGAGTATGTGCTGTACAAGGTAGTAACGCTGCCTCCATACATCACCAAATTTTATTCTTAGTTGGATTCCACCAAAACTGATTTTGATCCAAAAGTGCAGTTAGGTAATAATGATAAATGATAATGATTAGCCGATAGTTGCTGGGCATGGTGAAATCTTTATAAGGCTTTGGAATAGTAGTTACAACTGCCTGAAGTATTTTTTTGGGGAAGTGACCTGCAGTCATAGCATTATTAAAGACATTGACTAAATGAGGAGCTAAAGACTTGTGGAAAGTGTTTATAATACAAGACTCGTGAAAGTGTTTATAATACTCGTTAGGGAGTCCATCAATGCCAGGGGATTTAGTTAAGGGGAGTGAGTTAATAACTTTGGTAATTTCCATTACAGTAAATGGGCAGGAGAGGGAACTAAGCTGAGAAGCCGATAATGTCAGTAGAGCAAGAGGGGTTAAAAAGTTGTTGATTTGATCACTGGTGGGTTGTATAGTATTAGGGCCTGCTTCTAGATCATGAAGAGGAGCACAGTACTTACCAAAGGCCTCGGCAATCTATTTCTGATTAAATAATTTATTGCGACCTTATCTATTACATGGGAAATCCTAGTTGCTTTTTGTTTGGTTTTAAGACGTAATGCAAGAGAGGCACCTGCCTTGTTTAGTGTATAAGATGAGTCTTGAACATTTTAACTTGCCTTTCCTATTAAATGATTACTAAGTGCAAGTCGGGCCTTGCATAGTTCCAAAGCTAACTGGGGCGTAGGATCACTTTTATTGCTCTGTTCCAGACCTGCAATAGCATGCGTTAGACAATCGATTTTCTGAAATCTCAGTTTTTTGGCATGTGCTCCCAGTTTTATGAAAATGCCCTTGATAAAAGCTTTGCGGCCAGTCACAGAGGGTGCAGATTGGCATCAACAGTTTAATGGAGAAGGATAGGTCATGTGCCTCAGAAATTTGGCGGCAGTAATCCGCGTTTGAAAGTAGATGTATTGAGCCACCATAGTGGAGACGTCATGGAGGCTTTAGATTCTGAGGCACCAATTGTCACTGGCGCGTGGTTGGACCCAGTGGCAGCTGGTGCTCCAATTTTTTTGGGGGGTGGGCATACAAACAACCCAAACCCCGCGGTCGGCCTGTCAGGCAAAAACCCCACCCCCTGTTGCTTGGTAAACCAAACACCACCCCCCGTTGCTCGCCCGTCCGCCCACCAGTCTAGCACTTGCAGTTTCAGCTTTCCCCTGCGTCTCCTACTCCTCGGCGGCCAATACGAACGCTTATCCTCTTGGCTAATCGGGTCTTAAGACCTGCTTCCTGATTGGCCAGGAGGAGAAGCAGGAAAACAATAGCGAATATTAATTAGCTATTGTCACACAACTGCTCTGCGCCCTGAGCCCACCCTTTTTGAAGCCAATTAGAGCCTCAGGCTCTAATCACGTGCATAAAGAAAAACCCCATTGAAATCCATGCGTCCAATGCCTTGCATGTAGATTAGGGGCCGAGCGTATTGAATTAAGGGGGTGAACCCCCTGTGCCCCTGATGGAGTGGCCACCACTGGTTGGACCATGTAATCAATTGTGCAGTAGGTGATCCTTTGTAAAGACCATTTATCGATTTAAACATATCATTCCTGGAGTAAGAAAAATAAGAATAGTCATGTTCCGTACCATGTTAGCAATGGCAAACGTTAAGCAGATTGTCTGAATAAAGGAGTTGATAGAATTGGAGAGTGATCTTTTGGGAGCTGTAGAGTCAATGCTAGGATCTCCAACTGAGTTAAAATCACCTCCCATAAGCAGTAGGCCTTGGTAAAGTTCATTGGCTTTTTTGAGAAGTTTAGTTGGGAATCTGATCTGCTGGACAATAGGCACGTATATATTAACCAAAGTACACAGAATCAGGATTAAATATCTGCTATTAACATTTTCCACAGATAACAGTAGTTGAAAGGAAATTTCACAGAACATGCCATAAAGACGTGAGGAAAGTTTTTAAAATGAAAACAAGGCAGGGAATATTGTGCAAAATTAGTCTTTTTTTATAAAAACATCTCCTTTCAAATGTTTGGCTTCTCTCCGGCCATTTGCAGAGTGTAGAAGCATGTAGTAAGTTGCTAGTGTGAACATCCACCTTGTGCAAACGGAACCTCACTATGAATAGGTAGGCCAAAAACGGTCCAAGAGAATATTAATCTGGAGGGATGTCTAAACTGAAAAGCAGTGTCCAGTAACTGTAGACTGTGGAGAGAAACTGAATTTTGCAAAAATGTATACAGAATGAAAAAAACAAAACAAAACACAAACAACAAAACCGATAAAAAGTGACAACCTGTGGAAAAAAGCAGGTGAAGTGCAGATTACTAGCTACTAATCAGTGGGGGTATAGGGAATACATTAGAAGCAATAGTTAGCTGAGAATGAATCATATCTGGAGGCTCAAAATGATCTCTATTAATGAAATCTGGTAGGGGCGGACAACATTCTAAATGAGGCAAGGGTTTTCAGCTCAATTCAATTTGCATTTTTGTAGGCTTGCAGTGTTCTGGAACCATATGGAAGGCCCTCCACTGACCATCAGCCTTTTTTATTTACCTTTGTTAATAGATTTGGGCTGGTTTGAGATCTCAGATCGATATTTGAGAACAGTAGAACTGGGATTAAGTACATATTACTAAGGATAGGCCTAGGAAACATTTAATACAAAGGTCCACTTTGAAGGATCCTTGCTGTATAACCACCAGATGAGCTGATCTATTCCTTCCATAAGATTGCAGTGGTTGCTCGTATTTGTTGCTTTGTTTTCTATTCATGTTTCATATATGACAGAGCTTGACTATAGTGCTCTTACTGATGAAGTGAGAATTAAGCTGTGAAACGTGTTGAAGTCAAAGCAAGCAACCCATCACCCAATTGTAGTAGGGATGAGGAGGAAACTACTACATGATATATACATCACTCTTATGTACATGTGATTATGTGTATCATTCTAGATTTAAATCTAAATGGTTAAAGAGTTTTAACATTTATACAAATAAAAATGTTGATATTTTATTATATTTCATGTGGTACTGTTAAAGTCTTGTTTCCATTAGTTAGGTTTTAACAGAGGTGTAACTGTTTCCAGTATGCCCTTAACCACTTCAGCCCCGGAAGGATTTCCCCCTTTAGGACCAGAGCCCTTTTTGCGATTCGGCATTCGCTTTAACTAAAAATTGCGCGGTCGTGCGACATTGTACCCAAAAGAAATTTGCGTCCTTTTTTTCCCACAAATAGAGCTTTCTTTTGGTGGTATTTGATCGCCGCTATAAACAAAAGAAGAGCAACAATTTTGCAAAAAAACTGACATTTCTTACTTTTTGCTAAAATACAAATCCAAAAAAATATATAAAAAAACATTTTTTTCATCGGTTTTGGCCAATTTATATTCTTCCTCATATTTGCGATAAAAAAAAAATTGCAATCAGCGTTTATTGATTGGTTTGCGCAAAAGTGGTCGCGTTTACGGATGATGAGAATTAATTTCTGGGGTTTTTTATTTTTTTTTATTTTTTACTAGTAATGGCGGCGATGTGCGATTTTTAGCGGTACTGCGATATTTCAGCGGACATGTCGGAACATTTTGACACTTTTTTGGGACCATTGGCATTTATACAGCGATCAGTGCTATAAAAATGCACTGATTACTGTGTAAATGCCATTGGCAGTGAAGGGGTTAACCTGCAGGGGGCGCTCTAAGGGTTAACTGTGTTCCCTGGGCGTGATCTAACTGTGGGGGGGACTACCCTAGCAGGGGAAGGGAAGTGATCACAGCTTCCGTGTAGAGGAAGGCTGTGATCACAGCCCTTCCCCCCTCACAGAACGAAGGTCTGTGTTTACTTACATGGACCTCCGGGGGACCTCCGGGGGCATCGCGGGTAGCCGGCGGCAATCAAAGCCGCCGCACCCGCTCCCTGGCCCTCCCCGGACACAGTGAGCACGCGGGCGCGCCTCCGGCGGTGCGCGCGCGCTCACTGGGCGTGATCTCGCAGCCGCCGTCATAAGACGGCGATTTGAGCAGGAGCGCCACCTTGTCGCCGTCAGATGCCGGTCGGCAAGAGTTTAAATGTAATATTGTTACAGATCGATCTTCCAAGTCAGCTAATTTGGTATTAATCTGCTGCAACTCTGAAGGGTGATCGGCGTGGGAGTCAGTTAGGTTTTTGTGCGCTATGCAAATTTCACTCATTTTGTTTTCAAGATATGAGACCTGAGAACAGGCCAGTTAGCCTAACATCAATAGTCTGCAAGCTATTGGAGGGGATAAGGGACTATATACAAGATTTCAGTAATGAAAACGGTATTATTAGCAGTAATCAGCATGGATTCATGAAGAATCATTTTTGCAAGACCAATCTATTAACGTTCTATGAAGAAGTAAGCTTCCATCTAGATAAAGGAAGGCCTGTAGATGTGGTGTATCTGGATTTTGCAAAGGCATTTAATACAGTTTCCCATAACCGTTTACTGTACAAACTAAGGTCTGTCGGTATGGACCATAGGGTGAGTACCTGGACTGAAAACTGGCTACAAGGGCGAGTCCAAAGGGTGGTGATAAATGGGGAGTACTCGGAATGGTCTGGTGTGGATAGCGGGGTTCCCCAAGCATCTGTCCTGGGGCCAATCCTGTTTAATTTATTAATAAACAATTTGGAGGATGGGATAAACAGCTCAATCTCCGTATTTGCGGATGATACAGAGTTAAGCAGAGCAATAACTTCTATGCAGGATGTGGAAACCTTGCAAGAAGACCTACACAAATTAATGGGGTGGGCAAATACATGGCAAATGAGGTTTAATGTTGAAGAATGTAAGGTAATGCATATGGATGCCAAAAATATGAATGCAAATTACTTGTTAGGTGGAGAAACTCTGGGTAATCCAGGATGAAAAAGAACCTAGGGGCAGGGCTGGTGCAAGGATTTTTGACACCCTAGGTGAAACCACATGTTGCCTCCCCCCCTTGGCCCCATCCCTGACTCCACCCTCTTTTCCCTGCCTAGCCTGATCAGCGCCAATCAAATGCAGCCTCACCAGAGCTCATCAAATACAGCTTCACCAGCGCCAATCAATACAGCCTCGCCTGTACCCATCAAATACAACTTCACCAGTGCCAATCAATACAGCCTCACCTGTGCCCATCAAATACAGCGTCACCTGTGCCCATTAAATACAGCGTTACCTGTGCCCATCAAATACAGCCTCACGGGGGGTGGGGGCGAAGGGGGATATTTGGCAGATCAGTCACTATTTCTATATACATTTGCAAATGGCATGTGATAATACAATCTCATTATCTCAGTCAGACAATGTCAGCTTTTACATGAATCAATGCAGAGCAGCCAGTGACAGATCAACAGTGGCCAGGTGCCTCTAGGCGGCAGTGCACCCTAGGCCTACTCTGCCTAGTGATAGAGCTGGCCCTGCCTAGGGGTCCTAGTAAATGACTCTTAGCAATGGCATGCAATGCTAGGATGCTGCAAGCAAACAGAATATTGGAATGCATTAAAAAGAGGATTCACTCCAGAGATAAAACTATAATTCTCCCACTCTACAAGACTGGTCCGGCCTCATCTTGAGTATGCCGTCTAGTTCTGGAATTGGAGAGTCCAGAGAAGAGCAACAAAGATAATAATGGGACTGGAGGACCTCAGTCCTCGGTTGAGCGCCATACCTTTGTATGATATAGATTATTCGCAACAGGTTTGGTTGTTGTGCGGCAGCTCACTCACAGATCTTTCCATCTAGCGCGGTATTCACTCTAAATAACTATAAAGCTAGTACCAATGCCTGGAAAAAAGTGGCGTTAAATACGCAATTTTATCAGCGTTTTGCATTGGCGTCTATGAACGTTTAGCCACGCTAGTTTTTAGCAGCATTTCTCTGCCTCTATTCAAAATCAGTGATACCCTATGGGAGCCCATTGATTTGAATAGTAGTCGCACCAGAAGTCGGATCATGATGATCCGACTTGCGGTGCGACTTGTGTGATGAGAACTTTGAAGGGGAACCCCACGCCAATTTTTTTTCCATTTTGGCGGGGGGGGTTCCCCTTCAAGATCCTCAGCACACAAGTCCCCCCCCCGTACCCCCCCCCCCACAAGAGATACCAGACCCTTTGGTCTGGTATGAATTTTAAGGGGAACTCCCACACATAATGGTGTGGGGTCCCCCCAAAAACCATACCAGACCCTTATCCAGAAACGCAGCCCGGCAGGTCAGGAAAGGGGGGGTGAGCAAGCCCACCCCGAAGCACCTTCTCCCCAGGTTTATGAGGACAATTGCCTTTTTACTGACAACCCTGGCTGGTGGTTGTCGGGGCATGTGGGGGGCTTATCGCGATCTGGAAGCCCCCTTTAACAAGGGGGCCATCGGATCCCAGCCCTCCACCCTATGTGAATGAGTATGGGGTACATTGTACCCCTAATCATTCACCTAAAAGAAAAGTGTCAAGAAATAAACACAGTACACAGGTTTTTAAAGTAATTTATTAGGGCAGCTCCGGCATCTTCTCCCTCCGGTTCTTCTCCCTTCCCGGGCGTTCCAGATTCCAAAAAGGTCCCGATAACCACCTGCAAGGGTTGTCAGGAAGAGGCCCTCCTCAACATGGGGACAAGGTGCTCTGGGGTGGGGGGTGCAGGGACCCCCCTGCCCCAAAGCACCCACCCCCCATGTTGAGAGCATGTGGCCTGGTATGGTCCACCCCCCCTTCCCTGACCTGCTGGGCTGCATGCCCAGATAAGGGTCTGGTATGGATTTTGGCAAGGACCCCACTCCATATTTCTTGGCGTGGGGGTTCCGCATAAAATCCATACCAGACCTAAGGGTCTGGTATCTCTTGTGGGGGCAACCCCACAACAATTTTTTTTAATTTTGGCAGGGGGTTCCCCTTCAAGATCCTCAGCACTCAAGTCGCACCTCAAGTCGGATTATCATGATCGGACTTCTGGTGCTAATTCTACTCAAATCAATAGGCTCCCATAGGAAACCATTGATTTTGAATAGAGGCAGAGAAACGCCTGACGAGGCTTAACACTCTGTATACAGTATTAAACTGTGTTTAACAGCTTTTACCGGCGTCTGGCGTTTTTACAGCTCTAGTGCTGGAGCCTCAGAATGCGCTAGTGCAGGGATTTTTTTTTTGGAGCTTAAAAATGCCTATGCCACTTACAGCTTAAAATGCCTGTGTGTATGAGGCCACTGAATAACATGGAGAGGCGTTTTTAAGCTGTAAAAAAGGCTCCTAAACATGGCTGTAAAAACGCAGTGTATATGAGGCCTCGTGCACACAGGACGTTTTTGGAGTTTTTTACAGCTGCTCTTTTTGGCTTCAAACGTTTTTTTCTAGTCCATAAACTCTCCATCACGTTATCCTATGTGCTCATGCACACATAGGCTGTTATCAACTGTTTTGGGCAGGGGCGTTTTTGGGCTGTAAAAAAATCCAAAACTAGTGGGCTCTGAGAGGAGTTTTTCGGCTGTAAAAACACTGAAAAATGTGCAAAAACGCCCAAAAACATGGCTTACCAGCGTTTTTGGACGTTTTTGATCCATTGAAAAAACCCCAAAAAACTAGAAGATGCTACTGCTGAAAAACGCTCAAAAATGATGCTGAAAAACTCACTACAAAGCTAATGACATTTTAGAATGTTTTTTTTAACGTCCTGTGTGCATGAAGCCTCAATGTATTAACTCCAGACAAACACAGCCAATAAGATAAAAGGCAATAAGATAATATGCAGAGAACTTTCCTCCTGGTAATCAGATGTACAGTATGTGTTAGGTGGGCTCACAATCAGATTTACTTACAGCTCTCTGAATGTGCTAACAGCCAGGATCTCCGCTCCCTGGGGGGTCTTGGAAGCCGATGCTTGAATTAATGTGGCCTCCACACGATGGTTGTTGATTTTCAGATAATTACACTCGGAGGCCACAGACAGTAGATGCCACTTCCCTGCAAACTGATTGTACAGACAAAGATAGTTAGAAGACTCTCAGACCAGGGTAATACAAGGTAAACTATGTGCCGTATGCTTGGCAAATGGAGATGTTTGTTACAAATGTTTAATTTCAATAACTATTTTATTTTAATTCCATGATCCTTTGGGCTGGGCTCACACTGCAGCACGCAGCGGCTCACAGCAGGGGTTCAGTGCGTTGCCATTCACCGTTTCAGGTCCAATTTCACCCCAAATTTTTGACTGAATTTGGACCTGAAACAGACCAGAAGACACACAGGACTCCTGTGCAAATCGCACCGGAGCCTCCCTGGAGATGTGTGAATCGGCTCCATAGAGTGCTGGTCAAAATCTCCTGACATGTGAATTGGATGCAGGGAAATCCCCGCATCCAATTTGCACTAGTGTGAACCCAGCCTTAATCAGCAATCATTGAATCTCAGTGAGGCCCTGTTCACATCTAGCAATGGCAGAGCATTGTGGTTTTAGCCCGTTTTTGGAGCAACACCATTCATTTAAATGGGCCGCTCCCTGCTGCACAAACACACAGAGGTGTGTCTTTTTTGTAGCCAACTTTAGTAAGTTTCTGAGCAGTTTGCCACTCAACAAAATGCACGTTTCTTTTGCGTGTTTGTGGTGGCATTAACAGCAATGGCACCCAAATGCACATTGCATATTTTGCGGCAGAACCACGCAATTCTGCCAGCGATTCTAGAACAAATTCTGCACCCACTGGCCGTAGGATAATGCTGTGAGGCTTTACTCTCATTTATAAAGAAATTGTGTCCTTAACATAAGGCCAGCATATTGCATCTTTGGTGCCCTGTTTCAAAAGCACACCAAAAACGCATCTCCTATTGAAAATCAATGTGGACACATCAAAAACGCACCACAGTACATTTTTGGTACCTTTTTGAGTCTCATCTCAATTTTTTTTAGGTGACCAGGGATGAAAGCATATGAAAAATGCATTTAAAATGCATATGCATTATAACGCAATGCAATAAAAATGTGCTAAAAACACAATATGCTTTTAAAAAATCTCATACTGGGTTGTTAAGCGCATCAGTGTGAATGGGCCCTTAAGTGGCCTTGTCTATGGGGCAAAAAAAATAAAGCAGATAAACCTGTTTGCAGGCTCCTTTTGATAAAACTATACACAAACTGAAACCTGGGGACCTCCTTGGTGTGTAAAGTCCCTCTTCAAATGGTTATGACTGATAACCCATAATACATATGATATCCCTTTGGTGAGATGGGACGGCACTGGGTCAAAAATACACATCATGTGTTTAAAAAAAGTCCACTCCTGAATAAACGGCATTACTGAGAAACAATATGGAGGCCAAAACCCACAACCATCTTTATGCATAACCATTGTGCCAACATGGATGATGTCAGTAGGGCAGTGGAGGGTGTCAGTTGAGCAGTGGATGTGTCAGCAGGGCAGAGATTGGTGTCTGTAGTTTGTTTTTTGTGTTTTACAATTTTATTTATTTTTTAAATAATTTTGCCAATTTTTATTAGGAGTACCCGTTGGGAGGCTTTAGTGAAATATCAAGGGTCTAAACATACCCCTGATGTCTCACTTTTGAGACAGAGTAGGGGACTGAGGACAGAGATTCCCCAGTCATTTTCTTTGCAGCCTCAGCTGAACTGGACAGTGAATGAGTGGGAAGTGCTCTGTGCTGAGCGCCTTCCTGCTCATTCACAAACACAGTTAACTGTGCTTCAGTTATGAATCACTCTCTGTGTTAATTCAGAATAGAAAGGGGCCAGTAAATTACATATTTACCCCTTCCCCTGCTCTCCATCCTGAAACATCCCCTTGTGTGCCCGCAGCAGCATCCAACGGGAGAGGAGAGGAAGGAACCTGGCAGCGCTGCAGGGGGAATCTGCACCCATAGACCTATGGCCAGGAGTTATAATATTATAGAATAGAAATATGGCAGCTGTCATTGCTGATCATAAATGCGGGTAACAACTTGGTGTCTGATCTGGAACAAACATGCCTAGTCCTTGTCAGAATTTACCCAAGGCTGAGGAAAGACTAGTACTGTATGTGCTGCTGAGGAAGGGACTATTAAAGTGAACCTTGATGCGCCAAGGACAGGTATACAGTATATGGCTGAGGCTGCATACAGTTAACACAGCGTGCCCAGCAACCCTGTTAGTGCAGTAGACAATATTTTTGGGCAAGCTTGGTCAAATTAACAATGTAAATGGCCATAACAAGCATTTTATATGACTAGTTTCATTTCCCGATGCTTTCCCTTGCTCGTGAGCCGCATGTGCCTCATGCAATTCACTTGTATGGCAGGTCGTGACTGTTCTCTTATAAACATTGATGCTTCTTTGCATAGATGTCCAACATATTTTTCAAGAGTGAAAGTTGCATGTTCGAAAAATATATGTGAAAGTGCGGGGAAATTATGCTAGGCATATAAAATGCCTGTTAACCCTAAACCAGGAACATCTAAATGCAGGCAAAAGTGATCTGAAAGCATAACATTTTTTATACTTCCCAGGTTACTGCATTTAGAAAAATAAGCTTCGGTTCATACTGTGAATCGCACAGGAACCACGCCGCAATCCTGTGCAATTCACATGCGATTCAGTGCAGCGCGATTTGAGCCCATCCATTTTAAATGTGCTCAAATCGCACCGCATAGCACTGAAAACGTGCATGCACTTTTTTTTGAGCCGCAAACGGATTGCATGGTTGTTTTTGTAGCACGGTATCCGGTGCAAGCAAATG